>CAUYQV010107173.1:0-21455 GCA_963574575.1 Galagoides demidoff
CAGGCGCCCACCACAACGCCCGGCCATTTTTTGGTTGCAGCCATCATTGTTGTTTGGCGGGCCCGGGCTGGGGATTCGAACCCGCCACCTTAGGTGTACGTGGCTGGCGCCTTAGCCGATTGAGCCACAGGCACCGAGCCAGCCTTGAGCCATTCTTAATCTCGAGCCAGACTAGTCCTGCCCCCACTGGTGCCTTCCCGGGCGTGTCCACAGGTCTCTGTGCTATAGCTGCCTGGGTCGCTGCATTTCTCGGCGCCTGTCACCTCCTAACTCTTCAGTCAGCGTGAGACCTTCAGTAGCCATCCTGGCCTGTGTGGCTCAGGCAGGCTCCTGGGCTCCCTATCTCTGTAGGGACAGACTCCTCAGCGGCCCCAACTTCAACCTCCACCTTCCCCACCACTCTCTGCTCTGGGCTCTGCCCCGGCCCTCACTGTGCTCTCCTGTGACCCACATTCCTTTCCCTACAGAGAGCTAGTGCTATGCAGGGCGGTTCATCACATGTTCTGTCGAATTAGAAGGCTGTTTGTAAAGGAAGGAGAGCCTGGTGGCCATCACTCTCACTGGGTCAAGAGCAGACACCCATGCCCCGCCCTTGTGTCCTCTGCCCTCCTTCCTCCCTCTGCCCACCTGCCCTGGGGCTCCAGGCCCAGGCCCAGGTGCCAGCAGTCACTTCCCCTGCTCCTTCAGAGGGTGTGATCTCACCCTCAGCCTGACCGAGTTCCCCAGGATATCTTAGTTGCTCCTGTGGGTCCTCCCTGGACAGCAAGTGCTGAGAAGGCCAGGACTGGCACCCTGAGGGCACTCAGTGGTGTCTAGCTCGTTGTCACTTCAGTAAATATGGGTTTATCTGAACTATCCCTAAAGCAGGGGGCACTGCTCTCCCAGTCGCCACCGACCCCTTGGGTGGCTGGTGTGGACATTTGCAAGATTGAGGGGAGAATCCTCGGCTGTCAGGGACCAACTCCTTCATTTTCTAGATGAGGAAATGGGCCCAGGGAAGTTGGGTGATGTATTGCAACTATGTCATTTATTTACTCATTATTTAACAAAGAAATCAAACATCAACCATGAGTTAGGCTCTGGGGCTAGAGCTGAAATGCCTTGCCCCCCAAAAGCTCTGAGTCAGGGTAAGGTAGGGACATAGAGAACCCAGTAAGTGACATCTGCTCGGGGGCCTTGGGGGTGGGTAGGAGAGACCTCCAGGAGGAGGCAGGTGGTCACCACAGGGAGGGCACATGCAGGGAGGGCTACTGGCAAGGGTGGCGTACAGGGAGTGTGTGGGTGCCCTGAATGTTTGGGGCAGGGCCTATGTAGGGTAGGGGGCGGTGAGCTAGACTGAAACAGCAGTGGAGAGCCCGGGAGGCTCAGAGCCAGGGTGGGCACAGTGTGTTTCCCCCAAGCCCCGGAGAGGTAGATAGGCCCATATGGGAGAGACATGGGCAAGTGGGCTACTGCGTCTGGACACTAGGATCCACCTCCATGCAGGGCTGCGTGAGTGTGTGGCCATGGCTCCAAACACACCTGTCCACGGGCACGTACACACACACACTCTCATACATGGGATCACATATGCTTGCACACAGGCACGTGTGTGCACCCAGTCTGAGGTCAGGACTTCCTGAGGCCTGGGACTCGAAGGATGCTCAGGCACTGTCCCTCTTGGGTGGTGGCAGAGGTTGGGCCACCTGGCGCAGGCTGGGAGGGGGTGCTTGCCCAGCACTCTTGGAAGTACCTTCTCTGTCACCGGGGCACCAGATCCACAGCCGGACCAGGCATCCTGCCAGGCCCTGGACTCTGAGCACTGTAGGATGGCAGTATGGAGGCCACACCTGCCCACCTCATGCCGTGAGAGCAGGGCTGAAGTCCAGCAGGAGCCAGACCTCTCACAGGGGCAGGAAACAACTTTGGTTTTGATTCTACACCTCCTGGTCTTGCGGCCACATGGAGTGTTGAGGCAGGCAGGAGGCAGGCTGCCCGCTGGGTGGATACCAGCTCTTGCTCCTACCCCCGCAGCCCCATCCTGCCCACCCCAGAACCCCCCAGCCCGTCCCTTCCATCTTCTCCCGAAGCAACAAAGAGCTGCAGTCCCCCCACCCCAGCCCCGGTTCTCCCTCCTCTTTCTCTCTCTCCCACTCCTCACCCACCCGCCCCCCCTTCATTCTCTCTCCCTCTTGAAAGGCAGGAGAAATGAAGCTGAGATCTTCTCCTGGCGATAATTATTGAAAAGTTCAGTGCAGAAACAGACAGTGATGCTGGGGGGAATATTAAAATGCATGTGCACAGCTTGGCTTTGCAGCAGATGTTGGCATAATTAGAGAGAAAAAAATTATGAAATTAATTTGTGGTTCAATGTAAATTTCAGTGATGGGGAACGCGGGCTCCAGCCACCTCATAGGCACAGAGACACACACACACACACTCACACACAAGCATATACATGCATGCACACACATGAGCACACCTCAGCTGCCAGGGAAGCAGTAATCGTGGGACCTGCTCAGGGCAGGTGACTGGGGTGAACTCAGGGACTAAGGAGCAGAGGCAGCTGCCCCCTCTCATGGGGACTTGCTTCTTGGGGACTTGGCAGGCTTTGGAACTGGCAGGGCCCAGCCCACGTGCTCAGGTATCAGGGTGAGAACCCAGGGCTCAGGGCAGACACACAGGGCTGGGGGCCATGCCGAGCTGTTGCAGATCCCAGAGAAGAGCTTGGCTGTTCTGGGGACTGCTAGGCAGTGGGGCAGGGGCAGAAGCTCTATTTGGCTGGTGGTGATAGGTTCTGGGGGCCAAGTGCCAGCCCAGGCCTCTGTTCCATGGCAATGGGGAGCCAAGGAAAGTTCTAGAGCAGGGGGAGGGTATGAGTGGTGCCCTCTGGTACTCTTTGAGCAGGACTCCTCTGCAGGCTGGGCTGGCTGAGCGACCCTTGGGGTCTCGGCTTCCCTGTCTGCTCTGGGAGGGCTGGCAGGGCTTACCCTCTGCCAGCCAAGGCTGCTGTAAGGGAGGATAAGGCAGAAGGTTCCCTCTGGCCTGGAGACATAGCCCCCGTTGCTGTAGACCTCTGTGTGCCCACCCCACAACCCAGAGCCTTCGCCTCAAAGCCCAATTCACCTGCCTGTGGCTCCGGTCCGGGCAACTGTTGTGCTCCTCAGCCAGCATAGGCTTCAGGGCCACCTCTTGTGGCTATCCCTGGGCTCCTATCTCAGGGAACCCCCTGATTGAAACCCTCCCTCCACCTTTATCCTCCAAGATACCAGACACAGACCCTGGCTCCACACAGCAGGCCTCCTCCAGGGTCGGGGTGCTCTCGGCCACATCGGTCAGTCATCCCACGCCGTCAGGGAGGTCGCACCCCAGGCAGCTCCCAGTTGTCCCACACAGGGCCCTCTACCCAGATTGCAAGGTGGCCGTGGCCCAGATGCACCATTCTGAGAGCCCTTGTCAGCACCACTGGTCCTCTCCTGACCCTTCTGGACCTTAGTTGGCCGCCAGGACTCAAGTATCAAAGGCCAAGACAGAGAGGCTGGGAGCCTCTCGGGCAGCAATGCCCACGGGCCATGGGCAGTGGGGGTGGATCCTGGGCCTCCTGATTTTTAGTGCATGGCTTCTGACCGGCAGCTCCCTGGGGTTTGGTTTATAGACCTGGGGGGGTGGTTACATGTTTTGTGGGGTGTTCAGTGGTCTCAGAGTCACCCCGCAGTGGCTTGGGTAGGACACAAGGGGGGGTTGCTTCAGTGGCCCCAAGGAGCCCCCAGCCCTAGGCAGGGGCCAGTGCACAGATGATGCCGGTCGTGGGGGTCATGGGGACTTGTCCAGGACCCCTGGATTGTGGGTCCAGCCAATGCTGAGTCCCACTATAGGCCCTGCTTGGGGTCTCTGCCACTGTGGATGGGGCCAAGCTTGGGGGGATGTAGGTCTGAGCCTCCATTTAGTAGCGGTAGCTCTGAGGCCCACTCAGATGCTATGAGAATAAGAGGGGACAGGGGTCAGGTGCCCAGTGACCTGGTAGGGATGGAGCTGTTTCTCACTGGTCACAGCAGATATTTCTGCAAGGGGGGCTTCCCTCCCTGGCCCCACTGTGCTCCAGGGCTGCCCCAGGCTAGGCAGGATTGTCCATGTAGCTCTGGGTTCTACTTCTTCAGGTGGGTCCCTCTGGGGGGCTGTCCTGCTCACAGCCTAAGTAAGAAGGGGTGAGAGAGCAGTAGACCAGGAGGCCAGTCTCTATAAGTGGGGTCCAGCACGTGCATATGTGTGCAAGCCTTTAGGCCGTGGAGGGGCTGAGCCTTGGTGTGCAATGCTTATGCCAGGAGAGTTGCCAGTGGTGGTGGCCTGTGCACACCAGTGGACGTGTGTGTGACCAGGGTCATGCCCAGCAGCCCCCACCCCCCACCCGGGAGGCTCTCCCATTATTCTGACATTTGTGCACATCACGTACCAGCAAGAAGTAATTTACTTAGAAGAAATTAAAAGTTCATTTTAATTGAGTGTGCACTGCGGTACGCAGATGCAGAGACAAAGCGCTAATCAGCGCTTAACCCTGCCAGTGCCAGCGCCAAGCTCCAGGCCAGGCCTTGGGGGCCTTCCTGCTGGCCGGAGCAGGACCAACCTCTCCTGGAGCCCCCTCTGAGCTCTCCAAATGTGGACCCTGTGCCCAGGAGCTCTGCAGCTCGGCTGCAGCCCAGGGCCTGGGTGTTGCCCCCCCAAACCCAGCTGGCCTAAGGCAGCCCCTGTACCACCGTGAGGACCCTGAGGCTTGGGATGAGGGTACGCATCACAGAGACAGTCGCCTCCCCAAGACAAGGTCCTGTACCATGCTGTGTCAGCACATCCCACATCCAGGCTGTGGCCCTGGAGGTGGGGGGTGGGAGGGTGAGCAGCTGTCCAACCAGAGCCGGCCTATGGCCCCGCCCCACTCCTGCTGCCAGGTCTGCCTCCCACAGGGACCCTGATGAGACCTGTGCCCCCTCCTCCAGCACTGAAGGAGGAGTTCCCAGAACAGGAGGCTAGAAAGCCAAAAGGACCCCCCGACAACCCCCCTGGCCTAAGCCCCTGCCAAGAGCACAACGGAGGTAGGAGGCTCAGGGCTGGGCAGCCAAAGTGTCAGGCTCTGGCCAGTTACCGAGAGTGTGTCTTGTGACCATTCAGGGTTCCCCACCATTGTTCCCAGCATCCTACAAGCCACACCACAGTGTCCTTCTCCATCCCTGCTCTATGTCCTCTCCTCTGGGGCTGCCACCTCAGTCATTCCTGCTCAGCCCCACCCAGCCCAACAACGGGGGACAAGATGGACCCCCCTCTGCTGCCCAGCAGGCCAAGCCCAGGGCTGTGCTAGTCACTGAGTGGCTGTGTTGGGCTCTGCCTGAGCCATCAGGCCTGGGATTTTAGTGATAGTGAGATGAAGCTGGTGCAGGTGTGAGGTGATCCCAGGTGGCTGCAGACCCAAAATGGGGAAAACTACCTGGCCACCACAGGCCTTGTGGGCACCTGGACAGTCTGACCACAGCCCCACTGGGCAGGCACATGCACAGGACCCTCCTTCACACCCCTTTGACCTCTGCACACAGCCTGACTTCTAGATCCAAAAGCTGTTCCCTCCCACAGGGTCCCAGGGGCAGCAGGTGCAGGAGGGAGAGGTGCCCTCCCCCATGTTGGACTTGAAAGAACCGAGGCTCATGGAGGGGCAGCCCCTTGTCTAGGTTCTTGCTACTGGGCTTGGCAGAGCAGGTGCAGAGTTGGGGCTCTCAGACCCAGTGGGTAATAACCTCGGAGGGTTCCAGCAGACAGACAGTGAGAAGCACTCAGGAGGGTCTAGACTCCGTGGGCTGGGACAGACCCAGGAATCTGTATCCCTGGCAGGCGCCACACACTTGGGTCCTCCAGGCTCTACCCTGCCCACCAGCCCTGTGCCCTGGGGCAGCTCTCAGCTCCCAGGACTTGCCCCTTCCTGCACAGGAGGCAACAGGGGGCAGAGGGAGTTGGGATGGTGGCTCTGGGCTTAGGCAAGAAGGGAGTGCCCTCCTCAGTTAGAAGTGACATCCTGTTTACTCCCCAGAATGACTTTCCTCCCAGCCCAGGTGGGAGGCAGCTGTGTCAGCCTCTGTGCTCCTTAGACCTCTCCAAAGAGCCATCCCTCTGCCGAACCCCACCCAGACCCGAGGAACTGGGTCCTGTGAGCCTGCCACTGACCATCTGGCACAAGGCAGGTTCCCCAAACCCCTCCCTGCCACTGGAGCTAACAGTCAGGGTGATTCTACCACAGAGCCCTTCACCATGGAGGAGGACACTGTGGTGTGGCTTGCAGGGGAGGTCACAGCAATTGTTGTCCAGGCTCTGGCCAGGTCAGAGAAACCCAGGATGTGTTTGTCTCCAACTCTCTGGCACCAGCACCAGGACCGTCCTTGACACCTGCTGTCTGGCCCCATCCTGTGGGCGCTCCTTGGCTGCCCCTCCCTTGCCAACTCTCCTCTTACCTCAGCTACGGCTTTCTGGGTTCTGATGGCCCGAGCCATTGGGCCTGGCTGTCTCTGTGCCTCCTGGCAGGGTTGGCTCCTGGCCCTAGGCCCACCTACTGGCACCTGAACCTGCTTGGAGAGTGGTTTCGCTCCTTGTGTTTCTGTCACCATCCTTCCCTGACCTCCCACCCTAGTTAGCAACAGCTGCTACTCCGGGACTCCTGAAACACTAATGCTCACCTGCTGAGCTCAGGAGCACATCCTGTGTGCCAGGCAGTCCCACTGGGCATCACAGACAGGCACGGGACAGACATGCAGGGAGGAGAGGAACCCAGGTCTCTGTGAGGCCAGACTGTGTGCTTGGTCATAGCGCACCCACCCCCAAAATGGAGGGCAGGAAGCATGTGGCTGGAGAAATTCCAGGGGGCAATAGGCTAGGAGATTACAGGTTGGCCACATGCAGCAGTGGTAGGTGGGGGCCAGCCTGCCAGGGTGCAGACCCCAGAGTACCTATCCTTATCTCGCTGCTGTGAGATGGGTTGGGGGTGCGGGGTAACATACAGACCTGTGTCCTGGTCTCCTTGGGTCAGTAGGTATCATGGCAAGAGCTTTGTTGCTACCCGCTTAGGCAGCCCTATGTAGTCTTTAATGCCAAGGCCATATGGGGTCCTTGGTGACCTCCACTCAGGGGAGTAGATTAGCCCTGAGTGGGCCTAAGTGGGAGGGCACCCTGGAGTTCACCTTATCCAAGTGACAAACAGACTCCATCTGTTCACCAGTGCCAAAGATGAGGGAAAGGGTGCCAGACTGACGAGTGATGTCTGCCATGGTCACAGCAAGCATAGACTGACTGGCAGCCACTCCACATGCCTCTCCTAGCCCTTCCTGCCATGTGCCTGTCCCCAGCCCTAGTAGACCCCAATTCCAGAGAAGATGGGACCAAGCACTCCCGGCCACTATGCAGGGACTGTCTGTGCACGTCAGAAAACACTGCATCAGGCCCCACGTACATTTCACCATTGTGTGATGGCAGAGTCCTCCAGGCAGGGTCTCACAGAGCATCTGGAGGCTTGTCTGAAGGGGTCATCGGGGCCCCATGGGGACGGGTATGTGTGGACCATCCTCTGTCCTTATGGAAGTGTAGGCCAGTTAAAACAGTGTCTGGCAGGAACTGGTGCTATCTCACCCCTGTGGAGCACCTTACGCTTTCTAAGTGGGACACATCATTGTGCTCCAAGCAGCCCTTCTGCAGACCACACAGGGCTCAGAGGAGCTGACAGCCTCCAGGCATGGGCCTTGCCTGTCACCAGGCCTTCCACAACCCTTCCAACTGCTGAGAACTAACAAGCCCTCAGACCAGTCACAGCAAACGGCCCCTGCCCCAGGCCCTCCTCTGACCAGCTCCATCACTTGGAGGAGTGTCTTTGCCCCATGAGGCTCCAAGCAGGGTCCTGCTGTGGGCCCTCTGGGCAGGAGGCTCTTTGGCACCTCACCCTTCTGCTGACACCCCTCACCCTGGTGGGAAGGTTGGCCATGCATAAGCTCCCCACCAGATGCACCATGAAAGGTCGTGGAACAAATAAACTAATGAAGAAGATGGGAGTGGCTTAGGGGACACAGGTTATCTCCAATTTCTGAAAGCAGCAGGTGTGGACCAGCTGAGAAAGGGGAGCTTGGGGTCATTAACAGGTCTATCTAGGCACCCAAGGCAGCCTTGTGTGGGCCCTGCAAAGAAACAGGGCTGCTGGTGGAGCCTAGGTCTGCACAAGCAGAGAACGCCCAGACTAGTGCATGGGAGGCCTGGAGGCTCCAGGCGGCGAGCAGGAAAGAGTTAAGTCCTCCCTGAGAAGGAAGTGGTAAACAATTTTTCTCTCCCTTGGCTAAATTAATATGCAAATTCCTAACCCCCCTCCGCTCCCTTCCCTGCCTTGAAATTAGTGAGGTAGAATGCTCCGGCTAATTATGCATTCAAACGAGCAGGCTGCATTTGCCTCACTGAGAGGATGCAGAAAATGATTGTGAGAAAATGGAGTTGACATCTGAGCGCAGCCCTCTGCTGCATCTGGAGCAGCTCCCGCAGGCCTGGCAGACGTGACCCACAGTGACCGCCAGCCACCCCCTGCCTGGGAAGAGTGCAGGGACTAATGGTGGGCTCCACAGCCCAGGCTAGAGGCAAGGGGAGGCTGTGATCAGCCACCCACTCTCCCTTTCCCCATCAGCCAACAAAGAGAACCCCCCAGGATCTTCTGGTGCTGGTGCTCATCCACTGTGGTTAGGACCTTGGCTGGGGTGCTAGGGCCAGAGCTGTGAGGACAGGTGGTACGAATTGGGCTTGGTTCAGACAGTGGACCCCAAGGCATGGCAGGAAGAGCCCTGGTGCTAGGGGTGGTGAGCCCATGGGACCCTCCCTCCACCTCACCCACACAGATGCATTATATATTATAGTTGTGTGTAAAATTTCATTTCCAAATGGACTTTCTCTGCCAAATGAGAGTTTGAACAGCAGGAAGGAACAGAAACTACAGGCTGCTGGGTACTAGGGACAGATGGGCCCACTAGGAGCCCTGACTCAGAGCCGTGGGTGGACCAGCCTGGGACCCTTTCTCAAAAGGCCTGGCTCTTCACCTGTGCCTGTGCCGCCCAGCCTCCTCCACCATGCACTGGCAGTGGGCCCAGACACGCTGCCCTCTGTGCGCTTATCATCAGCTCTCTTTGTGTGCCCTCCCCACCTCCATCTCAGTCAGTCAGCTCCCAGGGGCCAATCCAGACTGACCATGACAGCCCAGCCTCTGTCTCTTCCCCTCACTCCCTGGACTGCTCTCGGGAAGCCTCATGATGCCTCTTTTATTCTTGTTGATCATGGATACTTAATATTCTCAAAGTGTGAGTCTTTCCAACTGTCTCTAAAGTCGTGCAGGATATAGCTTTGTGCCAGATCTCTGTAGCGCTTGTGGCACTTGGTTGGGACCTCAACCCACTTAATGATCTGTCCAGTGAGAAGTTGGTGAAAGGATTGATTAGGCAGTCCCTGTTCTTCTGGACACACTAAAGTTGCAGAGGGGAAAGAAAATCATTCCTGAAATGTATGCACCAGTGTAGGGGGCTCCTGGAAGGACCTATACACTGACCCAAGTCCACTCACACTGCACGCAGCAGCATCACCATCATTGTCTTCACCATCATCAATCACCATCACCCACAATATTCATGTTAATCACTGTCATCACCGTAGTCACACCACCATCACAATCATCACCTCCACCACCACCATCACCATATCCTCACCATCACCTCCACAATCACACCACCATCATCACCATGATAATTATCATTATCATCATCCCATGACAATCATCACCACCACCATCACCATCACCTTCATGATCCTCACCATCACCACCACCACCATCATGATCCTCACACCACCACCACCATCACTATTGTGATCCTCACCATCACCATCACCACCATGATCCTCACCATCACCACCATCATGATCATGACCATCACCATTGTCACCACCATGACTATCATCATTCCCATTACTGTCACTATCATGAATATTTTCACCATCAGAGCACCACTGCCATTTTCTGGGGACTTACTTTGGATCAGACATCATGCAAAATACTTTGAACATATTATTACATTGAATTCCCACAGCTCTTTGAGGTATGTCCTATTATTCTCCTCAGTCTACAGAGAAAGAAACTGAGGTGCTTAGCTAGTGACAGCCTGGACTTGAACCTAGTTCTTTCTGACACCAAATCCCGAATTCATAGACTAATATTCTCAATCTTCCCATTCCCTCCAACCTTTTCTTACAGTGAGGGGGTAACAGCCAAAGGAGCAGCTTATCGACAAGTCTGGAGGCCACTGTTCTGCCTCTGAGGCCAGACCCAGCAAAATGAGTTTGGGGCTTTAGGTTGGCATGAACCCCAGACTTTCACAGAGTGTGTGTCTTACTGTCTTGGCTGTCTCAGGATACTAAGAAGGGTTTTAGCAACTACAGGGATTTTCACCTCTCCCAGAATGTTCAACCATAACTAACTTATGACTGGTGGGGGGCGAGTCAGACCCAGTTTAATAGCCTGAGGGTACAGCCCAGTATAGGTGCCCTTGGAGGAAGGCAGGACAGGTGCTAGGGTCTCAGGCTCACCCAGGACCCAGAGCTGTCCCCGATATTAGCTGGAGAGGAGTGTGATGGCGAGATGTGTAAGACGGGTCTCTGAAGGATGCATAGTGGCCAGGGACAGTGTGTAGTCCCAAAGTTACACCCTCTCTGCTGGCCTCAGCTCCTCATCTACACTATTAGGGATTTGGGCTAGACGCTGTCCAATGTTCCTTTCTTGTTTGAAGTGTGTGGTTCCAAGTCCAGGATCCTGTTAATTAATTTGTTCATCTATCCGGACTCCAGAAGAATTCCCTGGAGCCTCTAGGAGCTCTGCACTGATCTCTGAAAGAAGACGGGGGCTTGAGCCTCTGCACTAAGACACAAGGGAGGGTGGGAAGCACAGGATTTAGAGTCAAACCCAGACAGACGCTGGGCGCCGCACTCTCCCCTTCCACCTCCCACCAGCCCCTTTCTGCCCACAGGGGTGTGTGGGAGGAGGGCCTGTGGCAGCCCCGAGCTTCTCCAGCGGCCAGGTAGCTGCTTGAATGGACGGGTGATGCTGAATATTCATCAGGCGCAGTGAAGCTCCTTGGAGCTGCCCATTAAGATATAAAGCGCAATTTGCAGTCTCTCCTAACACCTAAAGAGGTACTTGCCAGTGTCTGGGACCACTTCCGAGGAGGAACGCTGGGAGGATTCCCAGGGAACAGGGAGCAGAAAGGACTGGGGGAGATGAATTAGTCTGGAGGGGCAGAGGCGGAGAAGGACTTAGAGTGTGGTCCTCCCCCAGGAAGGAAAGGAGACTCAAGGTCCAAGACATTTGGGTGCTGCTGAGACAGGACAAGGCACCCCACCAGGCAGTGGATGACCCAGCTCCAGAAGAGACGTTCCAGGTGGAAGGCATGTCTCCCAGCAGCGGCACTGACTCTTCTGGGCAGGAACCTCCAGGAGGGATAGGGACCCCCCCAGTCACTCATTTCACTTTCCTGGAACCAGCCTCCTCCCCCGAGGCACAGAGATGCCCCCTGGAGTCGGGGTTCAGGGTGCCTTGTGCCTCTGATGGTTACCACTGCCATGGGAATGCACCTCCTCAGCCCTTAACTCTGGTGCAGCTGCTGTGGGGCCCTCCAGGCAC
The DNA here is from genome assembly GCA_963574575.1 of Galagoides demidoff. Lineage (NCBI taxonomy): Eukaryota > Metazoa > Chordata > Mammalia > Primates > Galagidae > Galagoides > Galagoides demidoff. Next base: position 11,696 of record CAUYQV010107173.1, read on the forward strand.
TGGGTGATGTACATGCAAATTAACGCTGTTTGTTCTGCAGAACACGTTTTATTTCTGCACTATGTGCATAGCTTATTGCCTCACCAGCAAGCAGCTCCAGGAGAGAAGAGGGGGAGATTTGCCCCCCACTGTCTGTGTGGGGGAGGGGGGCTGGCCAGGGATCTTTTGTCAATGCACTCCACGCTGCTGGGGAGTAAGGGTCAGTGAATTGGCTCCTAAGAGAGGGTCCTAGCTCCTGTGTGCTGACCCTGGGGAGGATGCCCAAGGCTCTAGATCAGGGAGCCCTGGGCAGCTTCCTTCTTGGCTCTGGCCCTGTCCAGCTCTGTGGGCTCAGGACAGTCACTTGAGCTCTCTGAGCTTCTATCTCCGCAAATATGGAGACACCATGCCTGCCTCTCTCAGATGAGCTGCCCCTCCACCCAGCACATCACTTAGCTCAGCTCTCCAAAGATGGCATTTGTAGGTCAGGCAGTAAAGACAAAAGACTTGACCCAGAGTCTAGGAACTTTGTAGGTGGGCAAAAGGGGTAGAGGGCAGAGCAGTGCCCAGGGTAGAGCCAGTAGGCTCTGGTTCTGGGCTGAGTCTCCCAGGCAGGTTGAGTGGGCACTCTGGGACCCATATTGCCTGAGGCACCCAGGAAGGCTGGATGCAGACCCAGGGACATGGCCTTGCTGTGGCCAATGCCTGCAGATCAGGCCTGGGGCCCAGGACCTTGTGGACTGTCCTGTTTCCCAGCCCAGCCTCCAACCAGGGAACTTGGAAAGCCAGGTGGCGCTGGCAGTGGACAGCAGAATGTGGGCTTAGTGGGGAGGCCGCATGGACCTGCTTCCTGCCAGTCTCTACCTCTTCTGACCCAGGGCACTAAGATCCCCCTGCTGGGACATGCTGGCCCATCCTTGCTACCCTTTCAGAGTTTCCCAGGCCCCTGCCCTCGAAGTACATCCCATCCCAGAACTTTTTGCCTGCCTGGTCGTCTCCTCTGCCTTACGGGCCCTGTTTCTCCCTCTGCTCTGTCGGTCCTGGTACAAGGCAATGGTGCACCTCCAACCTGGGGGGTTCAGGCAGCCTCCATGACTGCTCAAGAGAAGGACAAGGGACCAGATTCAGTGTTCAGAGGTGTCCCTGCCGATGGTGCACCAGACCCTGGGGCCCACCCTTTGCAGACAGTTAGGCCAGAGGCTCCACTGGGCCCCAGGGGCTCTCCTGGCCCTTTGTGAGGGGACCAAGGGAGGAGGTGGCAGATGGGGCTATCCAGGCCCCAAGGCCAACAGCAGTGGAGCACATTCACCACCAGCTGCCGTTCCCTGAGGGTGAGTTTGGGGCTAGTCTGAACGGAGTCAGCAGCCCATCACACAGATAGGAAGATCCAGGCTCCGGGACAAGGCTGCCCATGCAGCCAGAGACACAGCCAGGCTTAATCCAGGGTTGGCCAGGCCCAGCTGCACCCTTGGTGCCTACCACTAGCCCTAGGCCTCTCCAAAGACCCTTCCAGTTCCCCACCTTGAGCCATGAGCAGAGTGCCATGGGGAGCGTGGGCCCCAAGCTGCACAGAGAGATTTTGGGAGCGACAGGTAGAGTCGGGTATCTGAGCTCCTAGAAACTCAGCCTGTCATCTACCCTCCTTGCTGAGCTGGACTGGCCCCTGAGTGTGCTATTGGGCAAAGGGTAACCCTGGGCTGTGCCCAGATAAGAAGGGCTCCGGGGCTCCATGTGTCCACAGAGTGACAGCACCTGTTCAGGTGGGGCCTGACCCAGGGCACAGTCAGGCACACCAGGCCTGAGGCAGGGTCACCTTAGGGGGAAGTGGAGCTGGCATTGTAGTGACGGGGCTGCCTGAGCTAAGGACTGGGCTGTCAGGGAGGGGCTGGGTGAGGTCCAGGCAGGCCGGGCTCAATGTCATCTGGTTGTGTCTAGAAGCACCTGGTGGGCCAAGAGGCTCCATCCAGGAAGTGTCAGCCCAAGGCTTGGCCAGACCCCAGACATGGAACAGGGTAGCAGAGAGGGGCTTGGTCACAGGCCATAGTTGCTGAGAAAGCCCCAAGAGAGGGGTGACATGGCAGCAGCTCCTCAAGCAGCCAGGCAGCCCCACACATGGGCCCTGGGCCAGGATGGTGTGTCCTAACCACTAGCACCAGCACCCCACATGAGCTGAGTAGGACCAGAGAAGTGACCTGGGCTTGGGGCCTCAGCCTCAGGGGCCTGGTGGGGAGGCCTGGGGGTGGATGAACGGCCTCTTCACAGCCCAGAGATGGCAGCTAGGGTTCCTCGTGGACTTGGGGGGCCCAGGAGGCCCAGCCTGAGCACCCAGGGTGCAGGTCAGATCATTTTCCCTCAGCACTGTGAAGCCCAATCTGGCCTGGAGCAGGCATCCTGCTGACATCTCAGGAGGGGAGAATGAGGGGGAACAGTGAGATGCAGATGGCTGGGCAGCTAGGCTGGCCGCCACATAGCCAGAGGCACAGGGGGCTGCAAGCATCACTTGGCATGGGGTGGGGCTCTGGGACACTAGGTTACTGTTCCGTCCTATATGGCAGCCACCCTCTGCCTTCCAGAGCCCCAGGGTTGATTAGCCTGGACAGTGGCACTGGCTGAGGACAGGGGACCCCAGACTGGGTAGGGGTGAGGCCCGGTGGGGCTGGGGGCAGGGGGCAGGGCCGGTAAGGCGCCTGCACGTTCCCAGGACATCAAGCCTCATGTGCTCATGGTGTGGGAAGCTGCAGAAGGTTTTTCTGTCAAGAGGCAGGAAGGCAGTGTGAATATTTCATGAGGGAAGCAATGTGGGGCCTTGAGAACACCTGGCAGGGCCTCCAGGGAGCCTCCAGGAGGATGCAGGAAGCAGGGACTGATATTCAGGAGGCAGAGGGAGGAGGGAGATGGGAGGAGGGAGGAGGGAGGCAGGTGGGTCTGACCCTCTGCAGCTTCCCCTCCTGCCCTCTTGTCCCCAATGACCTGCCTAGTGCAGGGCCACTGTAGGTAGGTGGAGGCGTCCTTAATCCCCGGACAGCTGGCTCAGCGCCTGTGGCTCAATCGGCTAAGGCGCCAGCCACCTACACCTAAGGTGGCGGGTTTGAATCCCCAGCCCGGGCTGCCAAACAACAATGATGGCTGCAACTAAAAAATGGCCGGGCGTTGTGGCAGGCGCCTGTGGTCCCAGCTACTTGGGAGGCGGAGGCAGGAGACTCGCTTGAGCCCAGGAGTTGGAGGTTGCTAAGAGCTGTGACGCCATGGCACTCTACCCAGGGGGATAGCTTGAGGCTCCATCTCAAAAACAAAAAAATCCCCGGATAGCACTGGACCCCCCCTTCCCCACCTAGACCCACAGGCAGCTCATAGCAGCTCAGGGCAGGAGGGGACCCAAGAGAGGTCTAGACTAGGAACTGGGCTGATGGCCCAGGGCAGAGGGTCTGCCTGCACGTGCCCCACTGGCTGTACTCAGGCCTGGGCGTCTACGTGCCCATCACTGGAGGCACAGTGGACAGCTGGGGCCTCCTGTAGCCACTTGGGTACCAATCCCCTGCTGGGTGCTCAGAGCTGCTAGCAGGAGAAGCCCAAGGCCCAAGACCAGGCTCCAGCTGGGTCCTGCCCTCCGTGTCCACCAGGTACCTGTCACCCACTGGGGAAAGGTGCCTGCCTATGTTGCTATCCACAAGACCGAGGCCTGGGAACCCCAGGTGCAGTCATCCTCCCATAGCAGACCCCAGACACAGGCACCTGAGTTTGCTCCTGGCAACCCCAGAAAGTGCCACCACCAGGACTCTGGGGGGCAGGGAGTCCCCAATCCTGGGGGCCGGGGGGCTGGGCTGGGCCACCTACCCTGATCTGTTCACAGCTGAGGCCCAGGGCTAGCCCTGCCATGACTGGCCTCTTGAGTCCATGCCTGCTGTCAGCAGCAACTCCAAAGCCCACCCCCGATATCTGTGGAGGGGAAAAATCTAGGTCTGAAGCCCACCCAGGCAGCATCCCCCCAGGGCTGCAGGTGTGGGGAAGAGGGGAGCCACCTGGCAAGAAGGTAGCTTGTCCCTGAGAGCTGTCTCCTACTTCCCTGATGAATGAGACCTCAAGCTGAAACAGCCCAGACACCCTCCCACCTGGCCCTGGGATCCTGGGTACCCGGCTTCTGCAACACCCTCGTTCCTCAGCCCAGCCCAGGCTCGACCTGTCACAAGAGGCCCCTTGCTGCTCTCCTGGCCAGGGCTCCTCTGCCCAACGGGGCTCTAGACCCAGCCCCTTATGGTCCTCCTAGACTGTGTGGGGAATAGGTCCAGGCCATCCTCTCCCACATCCCCCATACGCAGTCCCATGTGCCTAGCCCCCCAGATATAGCACCTCTGTCTTGAGGTTAAGCTGGCTGCTCAGAGCACCACATGGGACAGAGGCCAGTGCAGACTCCCAGAGTGTCCAGCAGCCTTCCACGCTGTGCCCCAGCCAGGGTGTGGGTCCCAGTGCTGGGTGGCTGATGGCAGCCAATGTGAATGGGGAGAGAAGGCACATAGGTCTCCAGAGGTAGGAGGATCCTGCCTGCTTGAAATTGGTCCACCTGGGGCTGCCTACTGGCAGGTGCACAACCTCCCCACCCCACAGGCAGGGCCTGGCCCTTTCTACCCCCCTATGAGCCTTGGGAAGGGGTGGAGGGACTCAGTCTTTGCAGTGATGGGAAAAGCCCCCCATCCAATGTTCCTTCCCACTGCCCACCCACCCTGCGTGCCCTCAGCATCTGGGCTTGTTGGCAGCACCACCCAAGCCCCCCTTTGATGGCTCATTTGGCTTTGGTCCCGCGGATCTGCACACAGACATCAAGGTGCCAAGCTGGGCTGTGAGCACGGAGGGGGCTCTGGGAAGGGGACATAGAACACTGTACTGAGGGGGCCTGGGCATCCAGGTGGAGCTCTGCATCCCACCTGCCCCACCCACACCCAGGAGAGGAAACAGATGGACGCTGAAGAATGGTTTGGGGACTTTCCAAAGGCGGGGGAAAGGGACCTATGCTTGGTGCCCACAGGGCATTGGGTGGAGGAGGCAGTGCAGCCTGAGACCCCCAGGGAACACCCAGTACTGCCATCCCTGGGGCATGCTGCTGTCCCCAAACCCTGCCTGGCTATCCAGCCTGAGCTCTCCAGAGGACCCAGGGCAGTGCCAGGGAACCAGGAGGCTGGAGGTCTTCCAGGAGGCTGGCTGAGACACAGGAGAGCCCAGATGCCCAAAGGACATGGTGTCCCCCATGATGCTGGGCCAAGTGACCCACACCCAGCCTCCTGCATGCAATGCAGACGCCAGGTGCCTGTGCCCCACGAGCCCTGCACTCCTTACCTATGGTGCCGCTGCTGCCGTCTGCCGCTCCAGCCCCATCCTCCACGGCACCTCTGCCAACTGGCTGCCACCTCCCGGCATGGACTGCAGCAGTTTGCTGTGGGTTTTGTGCGTGGCATGTGGCCCCACGTAGCCGCTGGCATGTGTCAGTGGCAAGCGTCCATCTTCCCTGTGTGTCGCCTGCACCTCTTCCTCCTCCTGAGGGCTCCAGAGCCCCCAGCACCAGTTCGGGGGGAGTTGGCACGACCAAGCCCGGCCAGCCTCTCGCGGCTGAATATGGCACGCTTCTCTTTTTCTGTATTTTAAACACACACGCATTCTCTCTTACATGCACACACGCCAAGCCCCCCACCCCCAGCAACATGCGTCCCTTCTGTTGGGAGCAGACCCAGCCAAGAAAGCCCGGAACAGGCGGGGCAGAGAGAAGCGGCTCCTGCACGATGAAACCCCAGCCCCATGGCTCTATCCCTTCACGTCTCCGACCTCTCCCTCTTACGTAAACCACTGGGAAGAAAAAAAAAACTCAAATTTGTGTCACATTCAGGGGCCTCCTGATTGGACACACCTTCCCACTGGCCTGGCCCTCCTGAGTGTGTCTGGCCCCAGCTCCCACTGTGGCCACACTCAGCCTCCAGCGTCCTTCCTCACACCTATCTCCTTGTCAAGCACCAACTCTGGCTCACTCACTGTGAACATGTGGACAGCAAGGCAATGGCTGCCCTAGCCATGAATCTGGCCACCAGGGTAGGGGGAAGGGTTGCTGGCTTGTTTCAGGCACAGCCCAGGGTCACGAGCTGAGTATAATGGCAGGGAGGAGTTCCCAAGTGGCCATGAAGGTCAAGCATGACCTTAGGACCAGTTCAGGGGATGGCAGAACAGGGCACCTGGTGCCCATGGTAGCAGTAGTCTGGGGACTGCAGCGCCTGGCCTGTGCCAGTCTCCCTGGCTAGTGGAACCCCAGTGTGGTCAGCACTCACTCAATCAGAGTGCTCTGATCCTTGAGGTGCAGGTGGTGCCTCCCCAGCATTATGGAAGGACATGGTTTTGCTGGGGGTAGGGGACAGAGCCAAGGTCCCGGGATCCAGCCCTCCTTCCTGCCTGAAGCAATTTAGGGATCAGTGTCTTCAAGCCCCAAGGAGGAGGCTGCTCTGTGCAAGCGAGAGAGCAGTGGGGACCTCAGAGCGGCCTCCCCACCTTTCCTGCCCGCCACCCGCAGGCTCCTCACCTGGGGACACAGCCCCTGATCGGCCCCTTCCATGCCAACCTCCAAGGGACCCAGGGGACAGCTTCCCGGCCCATTGCCGGGTCCATCTGGGATGCCTGGGCCAGGTCAGCTCTGGGTCAAAGGTCACCCAGCCCCCCAATCAGTTCCATGGTGGCAGAAGCCTCCTCTGGACCTTTTGCATTTCAGGCTCTGCGCTTCTCTGGGTGTTAATTTTCTTCTTACTGACTTCTCTAAGGACTAGACAAACTCAGTGAGCTTCAAAAATTCTTGAGATGTCCCAAGACAAGATGCTCTGGCTCAGCCCTCAGAAACTCCCCACCAAATATGTCTGGACACTGTCCACACTGATGGAACCGGGAGAAGTGGCTGGGGCCCCTAGGAGCATGACCTGCTCCTCAGAAGAACTCCTGCCCTCCTTGGTGCCCTGGAGCAGAGACTGGGAGAGGGAGGCAGAAACCCAGCTCTTCCAGAAGCCCCAGACTGCCAGCTTGAGGCCCTCTGCCCTGCGCATCGTACAGGTCCCATCCGGACACAGCCCCACCTGCCTCCTCTTAACTGCGGTGTATCCCGGTGCCACCTGCGTTGCCACTGGTGAAGTTGGCATTTGGGCCCCAAGCCTGATTCAGGCCCTGGGTCGTCCCCTCAGTCAGAGTGCCGGGTCCCTGTAGGGGGAGGCTCTGGAAGGCCTGACCCTGCCCCACCCACCTGAAGCCCCCCTCCTGCTACCTGGGACACTCCTGTTCCCCCTGCTGTGGCCCCTCTTCAGGGGTCTTCTTTGACTCTATCTTTTTAAAAATTGTGGTGAAACACACAACATGTAAAAGCTCCACTGTGACTATCGTAATGTGCATGAATCCCTGGTCCCTTTGCCACATGGTGGCAACACCAGCTGCTCCCAGGACGTCTCAATGCCCCGGAAGTCCTGTCCACACTGGCAAGAGCCCCTTGGGCTCCTCCCCAGCACCCCCACACGCTGGCCATCTCCACGGAGCTGCATGTTCTGGATGTTTTGTGCGAATAGCGTGTCCAGCAGGGCCTATGTCTGTTCTCTCTCTAGCTCGACGTTTCCAAGTCTCACTCTCAACACAGCCTGGAACATTCTTCCTTTTCTGGCTGAACTATGGCCCCTTCTTAAGTGCCCCTCCTTTCCCTATTCCTGTCCCCACTGCCCCCTCCTGGAGGGCACTTTCCTCAGGTGCCCCCCAGCTCTTGCTCATGCTGAGTCCCCAGGGCAGGTCAGAGCAGGGCTCTATCCACATCCAAGAGGGTTAAGGAACTGCGGCACCTCTGGGAGGCAGGGCCTGGGCTTGTTACGGGGTTTCCAGGCGTGGTATGAGGTCATTGTCTCTGCCCTCGTGCTACCAGCTGCTGAGGCCCCGCCCTCATCACAGCCCCTCATCCCAGATCTGTGCCCCCTGTGCTGTGGCTCCCCTGCTCCCAAGCTCTCCCAGCTGCAGACCACATGGGTCATCTGCCTCCCCGGTACCAGTACTGTCCTCTCTGTCCTCAGCCCACCTAGGGTGGCTGGGAAGCCCCAGGATGCTGCACCTGCTGTGTTCTCAGCCAGACGAGGTGGCTGACCACTGAGTGGCTGTGGCTGGAGGTGGCCAGGGCACTCAAGGGGTCGGGGTAATCTGACTACATACACTCTGGATGGGTTAGTTCAAGGGAACAGGAGGTCAGGACCTACAGCCACACTCTGACCACAGAGCCACACCAGGACTGCTGACAGACAGCCAGGGAGGGCTATCCTCTGGACACCTGTATGCATGGCTTCTGGTGCTCACCACTGGTCCCCGGCCAGCCCTCCAGGCTCTCCCTGTCACCCTGACAGATGGGCTGAGTCAGGGTCCCACTGCCTGCAGGACACACGCCTCCTGTATCACTCGGGGTTGCCCCATGGTGGGTCAGCTGCAACAACTGCCCGAGCAACACCCCCACACCATCAGCCTTTAAAAAGAAGGCACAGGTGGGGTCCATGGCAGGACCACCAACCTTGGCCCTCAGCCCTTTGGGGTCCCCCTTCCATGGCCACAGGCCACTGAGGTCGCTCCTAGACCTCTGGGCTGGAAGCCCCTGAAGGCCCCCCAGCCTGAGGCCAGAGCCTGGAGCTGGGGAGGGCTCTGGCTTCTCCCTCTGTGTCCCACACCCTACTTCCAGCATCTCTGGGCAGCTCAGCTGACCTGTGGAGCAAGCAGAGCAGCAGAAGATTGACTAAGAAGATGCCCTGAGGGGGGTGGTGGGGCAGCAGGGCCAGGTGCTGCCCTTGGCCTTCTGGGCGGATCGCTGAATCTCCCAGGGTACCACAGGGTCTGGCCTGACCCTCACAGGAGGGATTAGCTCTGTCACACTAGGAAGAGCTCTGATCATTTCCTGACAGTAAGGGAGGAAGGAAGATGCCAGGAGGGCAGCTGAGGTCGCACAGTGCTGCCACTGTCTCCTACTCTCCCTCTGTCCAGCATGGTGGGCGAAAAGGTAGGTATGGCTGATATGGGTAGTTTCCTTCTTATGAAATTCAACACCTTTTTACATCCAAATATATGCATTTGGTCAGTTTCTTTCTTTGTTTAGACATCGTTTATGTCTTCCCCGTGTTCTTGTTGCTGTTACTTTATTACTGACATCTCCAGGCCCCTTGCACACAGCAGGTGTTGACAGCTTGATCTGTCTGCTGTCCCCAGCTAATAGGCTAGAGGTCAACTTTATGTCCCCCGGTCAAGATTCTGCCTCCTCCCTTGAATTCGTTATTTAACCAGACTTGCCTGACCCTGAACCACCAGTTCCCAACTGTCTTTTCCCCTAGTTCATTACTATTTTCATTTTTGTTTTTAAAGTTATCGATGCTGTGTCTGGAACTTACTATGTATGGTTTGAAGTGCGGGACCAGCTGGTCCAGACCCCTGCATCTAGTCTGTCCTCTGGGGAGCTGACATCCCTGGTCTCTGCTGAGGGGACAGAGCTTGGCGTCTGCCCCTCTGCTCTGTGTCTGCAACTCCACCCCAATGTCAGAGTCTGCTTTGTCTCACTGCTGCTTTATAATTCACTATTGGCACTGCAAGTCTCCCCACCCTATCATTATTTGACATGGGCATCTTTTTTTTTTTGAGATAGAGCCTCAAGCTGTCCCCCTGGGTAGAGTGCTATGGCTTCACTGCTCACAGCAACCTCCAACTCCTGGGCTCAAGTGAGTCTCCTGCCTCCGCCTCCCAAGTAGCTGGGACCACAGGC
>CAUYQV010107174.1:0-13477 GCA_963574575.1 Galagoides demidoff
TTTAACAAACTTTGTCAATTGGCCTGGTAGACATTTCACTGATCCTTTCTTTTGTACTCCATTTCCAACTTTGTTTGTTGTCAGTATGTTAATATTTTCCCATGAAGTTCCTTCCTTCCCTCTCCCTCCCTCCATGGCTATTCACAAGCATGGTCATGATACTGTACTGCAGCCTGGAACTCCTGGTCTCAAACAATAAACAATCCTCTTGCCTCAGTCTTCGAGGGGACTATAGACATGTCACTGAGACTGACCTGTGTTTTTGTTTTGTTTTCTCTTTTAAAGTCACAGCTCAGAAGAAATATTGAACTATTGAAAACAATCCCTTTTTTTTTTAAGACAGCTAGGATTATAGATGTGAGCCACCATGCCCAGCCTATTTAAAAACTTCAACTTAGTTCACCAGTAAGAAGCACTTCACAAATAATGAGGTATTACTGAAATGCTGCATAAGACAATTAATTACTATCTTATCTCTTATATACCTGGTTCTCTTGTGCAGTGAAGACATGAATTTCCAGACACGTCATTGCACATTGCACACTAGATACCATTTTGGCCATGACAATTTATGGTCTTCTTTGAATAATAAATGAAATGTTTCCCCTATTTCCTCAAATACCATAGACATTCTTTTAAAAAAAATTTTTTTTTAAAAGAATAGCCTTGAGAGAAGTCCCATTTTCAGGGAGTTTCAGTGTCTTATTTTTTCATCAGGCTTACTGTTTATTATCATATGATAGATTAGCTATACCTACTCATCTTCTTTGTTATACTGAGATGATTTTTACGAATAGTACTTTCATCTATATCGCTTCTTCTGGAGAGACTGTCATTCTTATTTGACTTGTCTAATACTTTTTGTATTATCAAAACCGTGTTGAAGAAGTGCCTAAAGATCCTGATATATGACAATGTTGAAAAAAGTAAAATTGCCAGACCTTTCTATGTGTTGTTACTTAAAATACAACATAATGATTTGAACCCTGCTCATAATGCTTTGATTTTGATTTGATTTGATTCTGCTTTTTATTTTTGTATGGTTTGAAAAGTAATTAGTGTTTAGAACTTGTTTTAATAGTAACACCAGTATGAGAAAGGGCATCGAAATCTCCAGTAAAGACCATTCGTGCAATGTAAGGTGATGTAATATTTTGCTAAATCTTTAAGAGGACAGAGAAATGGTGAACTTAATATCCATTTCATCCATTAAAAGCATCCATAAAGCTGTCCCATAATTCCAGAAATTATAATCATATGCTATTCATTTCAAATATATTGATCCAGCCTTGAACACAGCTTTGACAAAATCAGCCTTACACAAAATTACTTTTAGTATCTTATAATTTCACCTATTCCCTTTCATTATTTATAAATATTATTTCATAGCTTTCTACATACTTAATCTTCACTATCTCTGCTAGCATTATAATTCAGTATTCCTAATCTTTCTCCTCTATCTAAACACATTCCCTCTGTCTCTTTAGATAGTAGCATGGTCTTGTAAAGGACAGAAAAGGGATGCTTTCATCTTTTATTGCCTAGAACATTGATGTATCTCAACATAAAGATGCCTAACTAGCTCAGCAGCTCTTCTGTTTTCAAATAGATCAAATATTTTTAATTGAATTCTACTGCCTAACTTTCATGGTTACATTGAAACTTTGGCATTACAATCAGCCTTTCTTGGAAAAATGGACTTTCCTGATATTTTACTTGGCTTGAAAAATATCTTAAAAAATAATGGAAAGGCTTCAAAAGTTTATTAAATCTCAAATTGTTCCATAAAACAATGATTTGATAATTATATTTCAATAAGTTATCAACACACATTTACCTGCATATTTCTTTTCAAAAGCACCTGCATATTTAGAAAACGGCATATGCAATGGAAATTTAGAATAACAATTAATATATGAATTATTCATATAATTTAATGAAACTGAAATTTTAATTAATTTACATTAATTACCTTTCTGGTCATGTTTTATTGGGTAAGCATGGAGGGGGTAAAGAAGTAGCTTTTCTATTTTTAAGAAATGCAAGAATTCAGGCAGCGCTTGTGGTTCAAAGGAGTAGGTTGCCGGCCCCCTATCCTGGAGGTGGTGGGTTTAAACCTGGCCCCAGCCAAAAACTGGAAAAAAAAAAAAAGAAATGCAGGAATTCAACCCATTTAGAGAGGATGGTGAAGTGCTGTATGGGAGCATAAGAAACATTTTGTACTGCTTTGCTCATGATATGTTTGTGTGGATGATCCATTAGAAATAAGATCAATACAAACAAATAAGACTCAAAGTTTGTTCACATTCTCATTTTAAGTCAATGGTTTTTAGCGTCTAGTTTCTTAAACCTTTTACTAAGATTATTATAGAGTAGGCAAAATCCTTTGTCTCAAGGTTTCTTTTCTCCAGGCTGGGTTAGAATAATTACTGATGTATCTCGGTGTAAAGATGTCCAATTTTTTGAGCTGTGAAAACTTCTTATGGAGCTCTCATCTCAGCTTTCATTTATTTTTGTGGATTTGTGTTTTATATCAAACTCTCTTTATTATTTGTAAATATTCTAACTAGGAATGGTGGAGAAGAAACAGCTTGATGACAAGGTAATATGGAATTCAATATAGATATCTTCTATTGCACCTGACAGTAAGTCATATTTCCCTGAAAATTTGAGAGAATCTTACATTTCTACTCAATTTAATAGTGAAGGATGTGCCATTGAGGTATGAGATGATTAGACATCAGTCTGTCTGAAGAAAGCAGAAGTGAATAGGCTTGTATTTTTTTATCATTATAGTTTGGAGACTTAGCATTTAAAAAATCAACACTTTATTAAATATTAATTTAGAATGAGAATAAATTTGCTTTAAATATTTGAAAATAAATGGATTTTAATTTGAATTATACATGTCAATAAATACTTAGTAGATTGGCCATTTTTAGTTCAGTTTGACTGGCAGTTATTTGCTTATAATGTGGCATAGTTATTTCATATACAATGAAGGTTTATTGGGTTGAGGCTACTAGAGACTGATACATAGATACTAGTAACTATGTTTGGTTCTTTTTTTTTTTTTTTTTGTCTCTCTTTGTTACCCTTGGTAGAGTGCTGTGGCATCATAGCTTATAGCAACCTCAAACTCCTGGGTTAGAGTGATTTTCTTGCCTCAGCCTCCCAAGTAGCTGGGACTACAGGCACCCACCACAATGCTCAGCTATTTTTAAGAGATGGTGGTGGGGGGGGTCTCTCTCTGGCTCAGGCTGGTCTCAATCCTGTGAGCTCAGGCAATCCACCCGCCTCGGCCTCCCACGTGTTGGGATTAGAGGCATGAGCCATACCTGGCCTATGTTTGGTTCTTATATTTGTTACTTATATAGTCCGCATGAGGCAAGATATTTGAATATTTTCCATTTCAAGTATTTCCATGTTTTTATTATCTGCATTTTGTTCCACAATGAAGTCTTTTAAGGAACACTTTCATTCATTGCAAAGTAAAGTGAATTGGTTTGAGTAGAATAGCTACTCTTGAACCCAGTTGAGACTGGAGGATTTGGGGTGGTATAATTCATGTCATGTTATGATGGCAGCACAATTGTGCTTGTTTTTCTTTTCTTTACCCTTCTTTTATTTGTTGGTTTATGTATGCTACACAAAGATACTATTTCCTTTCCTCTGGCCTTTAATCTGTTTCTCCTTTTTATTTACTACACTTATTAGACATTCACTTGTATACATAGAATGGTAAATATCTCAAGAATTTTTAGACACATGGAAATACTGAAGACTGAATACAAGACAATGTTGCATAAAAAAACTAGTAAATTAATGAATTAAAATTGTTTCTAATCTGTGGCTAAATCTTATCGCTTGCTTTAAGAAAATTCTGTTTTTTGACTAATTCCATTGTTGGATTGCAATAAATACATGATATATTGATTTGATACAATGTTTGCTTTAGAGAAAAATTTCAGGATCAGGCAACATTTTCATGTGCTTACATCAGTAACAGAATTTTGCCTCGTTTGAACTAAGGAATTAATAACTTTTTGCAATAGCATTCATGACCTTACCATTTTGTTCTGTGGGTATCTTGTACTCATAAGCTTCTGCTTTAAGTCAAAAGTTTTCATAGAGATTTTTGTTCCTATCCACTAGTCTTCAAAGACAAAACAAATACACAAATAAAACAAAATGGAATTCATTTTTTTTTTTTTTGAGACAGAGCCTCAAGCTATCCCCCTGGGTAGAGTGCTATGGCATCACAGCTCACAGCAACCTCCAACTCCTGGGCTCAAGCGAGTCTCCTGCCTCCGCCTCCCAAGGAGCCGGGACCACAGGCGCCCACCACAACACCTGGCCATTTTTTTTTTGGTTGCAGCTGTCATTGTTGTTTGGCGGGTCGGGCTGGGGATTCGAACCCATCACCTTAGGTGTACGTGGCTGGCGCCCCAGCCAACGGAGCCACAGGCGCCGAGCCCATGGAATTCATTTATTAAAACATTTTGGAGACCTTTTGGACTACGATTTGAAATGACTATGAAACAAGAAGGATGGATCTTGGGTGGCGCCTGTGGCTCAGTGGAATAGGGGGCAGGCCCCATATACTGGAAGTGGCAGATTCAAACCCAGCCCTGGCCAAAAACTGCAAAAAAAAAAAAAAAAGTTTAAAAGAAGGATGGGTCTTAGTCCATCTAATACTTCATACAGTGAGTGATGGGGAATGATAGAGTAAGATGATTTGATTTTCAGAAGTAATAATTTGAAAATCAGAAGCCATCGAAAATTGGAATAGACTGTCATTTATTCTTAATAGTAGAATGATTATGCTGTCTTAACCCATAAATTGTGCAAGAACAGGAAATTTTGAAAAGTGTCTGGCTAGGTATGAACATCCTACTTTATTTATTGACATCTATGTGTGGGAAAGATTTTGGGAATTTCCAGTAATATATTTTTCCTTCTTGGTTTACTATGTTCCCATGAAACTATAGGCTTTGATAGTTTCTGGAATTTTACTGAAAATTTCAGATACACTGATAATATTTTTTATATTGAAAGACTTCTGATGATAATGTTGTCCATAGCTAATACCCTCAGAGTTATAACTATACATTAATATATGGATAAAAACAACATAATAATAAGGATGAAAATACAGTGAAGACAACAGCCATTCTTATTAGCCTCACCCTGATTGCTCCTCTAATTTTCCACAAATGAATGAATACTTATTTCATCTTGATGTGACTTTCTAATTACATATTCCTTTGTTAAAAGCTATTACAGTGGTTTTATATTATGCGAATAAAGATACAAGAGTTCGCCTTTGGTTATTTTGGATAAAACCTGCATGAGAAAACATGCTATATTGTTTGGACTTTGTTATATTTTCAGAGGCTTGGATTTTCAAAAAATATTATATTCCCAAAGAATTTAGTGCTGGCTGAACGTTCAAATTGAAAACCAAGGAAAGTAATTTTACATAAATCTGAGAGCCAGTGAAAACAATGAGCAGTGAACATTTATCAAACGCTGACTTTATGTTTTGAAACTTCATCTTAATTCTTGTTCACTTTTGAGGGCCTGTATTGTATATAAACCTCCATTTAATATTAGCAGGCATTTGCTTATGGATGGGGGAAAGGAAATGGCTTAAGAAATAGATGATAATATAGCCTAAAATAGATAAGTTCTATTAACGCACATGACTGCACTGTATGAATTAAATCATGCTTTAAAAAAAGTTTGACAGAAGCTTAAATTGCCACTGCATTTAAGAGAGAATTATGTGCAAAATTTAGCTATTGCATCAAAGGTTTATAGCTTCCAGTGCTAGTGGCTTTTTTTTTTTTTTTTAGAATGTCTGTGTTATTTCGTGATCTATTTATAATGCAGCTAAGCAGATAGATTGATTCAGTGCCTAGTAGGGTCAGGTTCAGAATCAGGCTACAGATTCTAGCCAGGCATAAAAGGAAAGCATGGTTATGAATCATAAAGATAATTTAGATTACCCTCTGTTTACACTCCTTGGCTTTATCCCATTAAAGACTAGGTAGATTTCTGTATGATATTCGTCCGTTTGAGCAGCTTAATATGTTTGACCATGCTTTTAAACCAAATTTAAAGGATAGTTGCTAAAAATAAAACAATGCAATTATTTCTGTCTAACTTTTCTGAATGATGCAACACAAATAAATGGGAAATGTTTTGGTGTGGGGAATCAGAAAACACCAGGCTAAATAATTTTCACTCTGTGGTTCCAGCTCTATACTTTAGAGCTCAAATTCAACCTTGCATAGTCCATTAACTGATTTGAAAGTCCTATGTGTGGATCTAAAAAGGTTGAGGACATGTTTTCAAACGTCTAAATAAGTAAATATGTATTTTGTTATCAGCACTGCTGATAATACTCTAAACTGTAACTAGCAAATGATTTCTTTCCTGTAAATTAAATAAATTGCTTCAACATTAGGTATAGGTAATGCCACAAATGTTTTTACCCTTAATATCGACAAAAGCTTATGGAAAGCCTAGGACTGTTATATAAAAACATTTAAAATTTGTTAAAATCCTCCCTTTCCCCTAGTTTTTATGTGTATTGTCTTTGAAATTTTCATTGTCTTAGGTAGCCAGGGTTTTATGAGGGCATAATTTCTAACTTCTTTCTCGTTTATTCATAGTTCTAAAATAAGTACTATTCTGGTAGCAGTGGCATGTCTCTTACGTGCAGAGATTTTAGAGCAGGCTTTTTAAAAGTCAACTTTTTCTTTTTCTGGAATTACATAGGATATATATATATGTGTGTGTGTGTGTGTGTGTGTGTGTGTGTTTTGTTGTTTTTTTTTGGAGACAGTCTTGCTCTGTCGCCTAGGCAAGTGTGCAGCAGTGTCATGATAGCTCACTGTAACCTCCAGCTCCTGGGCTCAAGCCATCTTCCTGTCTCAGCCTTCTGAGCAGCTGAGACTAAAGGCACACGATGCGCCATGACACCTGGCTAATTTTTCTATGGTTAGTAGAGGACTCTTGTTCTTACTCAGGCTGGTTTCAAACTTCTGTTCTTAAGCAGTTCTCTTGCCTCAGCCTCCCTAATTTCAGCTAGGATCATAGGCATGAGCCACAGCACCCGGCCATAGGATCTTCTTAATTGAAGACTGTTAACAAACACTGTTGTGTTTGCTCTTGCATTGAAGAAATCGAATTATTTTCATTTTACTTTAAAACTAGGTAGTTCCTAGAATGTCCTTGTAACCACGCAGTTAATGACATTTCTATGCCTATCATGTTTCATAGTGTAATTATTCAAACAATTGAACAGATTAATTTTGGGTATTTCCTTCTATAAAGGTGATTGTCAAGGAACATAATTATTTTTATGTCCAAATTAGAAGAGATTAAACTGTGAAAATTTTGAAATATTAGGTGATAATCAAGATGATATGTCCAAATTCATGTATAAATCTCCATTTTTATGCACACAACTGAAATGATGTAAGTTTTTGATGTTCTGTTTGAACAATACAAAGTAGTGTACATATCCACACTATTATAGACATCTACCAAAGCTTGAAATTAATTGCAAAGCCAATTGAGAATGTACAAATTTGTTTATATTATCTTTTAATCAATTTTATTTTGCCTGCTTATAATGTTTTTTCTATAGTTTTTCATTGTAAGGTAGTCAAATTTATCAATCTTTTCATTTGTCAGTTTTTCTTTATGTAGTAAGTTCATAAATACATTTTCCTGTCTGCATTGTGTTTTTTTAATTTTTTGGCCTTTCACTTAAACTTCTTTTTGGTTCATAGATATTTCAAACCTAATTTCTTTTAAAAAACTGTCCTCTTTATTTTGGAATAAATTTTGATTTATAGAAAAGATGCAAAGATACAGGGAGTCCCCATATATGCTTTGCTCAGTTTCCTCTAATGTTGACATCATACACGATACATTTGCCCAAACTAAGAAATTAACATTGGTATGTTACTTTCAACTGAATAGATTGTATTCTGATTTTCCCAGTTCTAGGATCTTGTCCAGGATGCCACTTTGAATTTGGAAGTCATATCTCCTTAGTCTTTTCTGTTTGAGACACTTTCACTTGTTTTTCAGCATCTTGATTCTTTTATAGAGAACTTGTCAAATATTTTGCCGAATGTTTTTGCAGAATGTTCCTTGATTTGGGTTTGACTGATGTTTCCTGTGTGATTAGATTGGTGCTATGAGGTTTAAGGAAGAATACATGGAGTGAAGCACCTTTCTCATTACATTTTATCAGGTGCCACTTCTTATCAACATCCTTAACTTGGTAATACTAATATTAATCACTTGGTTAAAGTGATGTATGCCAGTTTTCTCCACTGTAAAGATACTGTTATACCTTTTCGATGCTCTATTATGATGTTTGGAATCCACTCATTAAGTCAGTCCACATCAAACTCCATGTCATTTGTATTATTCTATAAGAAAAATTTATCCCTTCTCTCTCGTTTGTCTATTTTTTCAATCATGTATTTAATCAGAATGGACTCATACATATTTATTTTATATGTTGACTCATAACCCAACACTATTTTATTTGTTACTCAAATTGTTAAAGCTTTAGGCATTGAGAGATTTCAGTTCAGCTCCTAATTATATTTTATTTTTATTGTTGTTTTGAGGGGATCATGTTTGTCATGGGTATTTTTTTTTTTTTTTTTGAGACAGCCTTATTCTGTCATCCTGGGTAGAGTGCGATGGAGTCATAGCTCACAGCAACCTCAAACTCTTGGACTCAAGCAATCCTCTTGCCTCAGGTTTCTGAATAGCTAGAACAATAGGCATTGCCAGGACACCCAGCTAGTTTTTTGTTTATTATTATTTTTAGTAGAGATTGGGTCTCACTCTTGCTCAGGCTGGCTTCAACCGGTCTTGAGCTCAAGCAATCCACCCACCTTCGCCTCCCGGAGAGCTAGGATTACATGTGTGAGTCATGATGCTTGCCTTTGCCATGGACTTTTAAAAAACCTCAGAAGTAATAATATACACAAATATACTTATGTTTCTAGTAGTGACCTTTTTCTTTGAAAATACTTATGACTTAAAGTGATGCAGGACATTTCACTTTTCAAGATTCTCTTCTTTCAAATTTTATTTTATAGTGGTAAGGAACTTAACAAGAATTCTACCCTCTTAAATTTTTAAGTGTAAAATACAGTATTGCTAACTATATGGATGGTGTTGTATAACTGATATTTATGACTGTTGATTAACAACTTCTATTTCCCTTTCCCCAACTTCTGGAAACCACCATTCTGCTCTCTCCTTCTATGGGTTTGACTATTTTAAGTACCTCATAGAAGTGGAGTCATGCAGAACTTGTCTTTCTGAGACTTATTCCACTAAGCATTACGTCCTCAAAGTTCATCCATCTTGTTAAATGCGGCAGTATTTCTTTCTTGCCAGGATATTCTGTACTATGTATGGACCGTATTTTCTTTATTCAGTCATTCATCAGTGAATATTTAGGTCAATTTCACATCATGGCTACGTGAATAATGCTTCAAGATACTGATTTTTATTTCCACTGTATATATATGCAGAAGTAGAATTGCTGGATCATATTCTATTTTTAATTTTTGAAGAATCATCATACTGTTTTCCATGAACACACTATTTTGCATTCCCACTGAAAGTGTACTGTTAGCAGTCCCACAAAAAGTGTTCCAGCTTCTCTGTATCATTATTAACACTAGCTGTCTTTTTGATAATAGCTGTGCTAACAGGGGTGAAGTGATATCTTGTGATTTGATTTGCATTTCCCTGATGATTGGTGATATTGGACATATTTTTGTATAATATTGGCTGTTTATTTGGAGAAATGTCTCTTCCAATTTTTAGCCCATTTTAAAATTGGGTTTTTGCTATTGAATTTTAGGAGCTCTGTATGTATTTGGAAATTAACCCATAATTCTGATATGTGACTTGCAGATATTTTTTCCCATTCTATAGGTTGCCTTTTCCACTTTGTTGATTTTTCCCTTTGCTGCACAGGTTTTTTTTTTTTGTTGTTGTTGTTGTTTTTTTTTTTTTTTTTTGTAGAGACAGAGTCTCACTTTATCACCCTTGGTAGAGTGCCATGGCGTCACAGCTCATGTCAACCTCCAGTTCCTGGGCTTAGGCGATGCTCTTGCCTCAGCCTCCCGAGTAGCTGGGACTACTGGTGCCCACCACAATGCCCAGCTGCACAGAAAGTTTTTAGCTTGATGTACTCTCATTTGTCTATGTTTGCTTTGCTTGCCTATACTTTTAGTATCGTAGCTGTGAAATCATTGCCAAGACCAATGTCAGGAAGGTTTTTCCATGTTTTTCCTAGGAGTTTTCCAGTTTTAGGCCTTGTGTTTAAGTCTTACAACCATTTGAGTAGATTTTTGTAAATATTATAAGTTAAGGGTCCAATTTCATTCTTTTTGCGTGTGCATATACAGTCTTCTGAGCACCATTCATTGAAAGGCTATTCTTTCCCCATGTGTATTCTTGGTACCCTTGTCAAATATTAGTTGGTAGTATATGTATCGGTTTATGCCCAAGCTCTCTATTCTATGCCTTTGGTCTCTATGCCTGTTTTTAGGCCAGTGCTACACTGTTTAAAGCTTTATATTTTGAAATTGGAAAGTATGGTGGCTCCAGTTTTTTCTTGCTTACCAATCAATATTGATTTAGCGATTTGGGGTCCTTTGTGGTTCCATGTGAATTGTAGAATTTTTTTTTTTCTATTTATAAAAATTCCTTTGGGATTTTGGTAGGGAATGAACTGAAAATATAGATAGTTTTGGATATTATTGACATTTAAATAGTATTAAGTCTTCTAATTCATAAACATGAAATGTCTTTCCATTTGTTTATGGCTTTTTAAATTTTCTTCTTCAATATCTTGTAAGTTTTAGTGTACAGATCTTTCACCACCTTGGTTAAATTTATTCCTAAGTATTTTATTCTTCTCAATGTTGTTGTAAATGGGATTGTATTCCTAATTTCCTTTTTAGATCATTGTCATTGTACAGAAATGCAAATGATTTTTGTTTGTTGATGTGATGTACTACAATATTGAGTTTGTTTATTCTAACAGTTTTTGAGTGGAATCTGTAGGGTTTTCTATATTTAAGATCATGTGGTCTGCAAACAGAGAGAATTTTACCTCCTTTGTCTAATTTGCATGTTCTTATTTCTTGCTTTGGCTAGAGCTTTAAGTTCCATCTTGAATACAAGTGGTGAGAGTGAGCAGCCTTGCATTATCTCTGATCTTAGAGAAAAAGCTTTCAGTTTTTTAGCATTTATCATATTAACTATAGGCTTCTTAAATTTAGCCTTTATTTTGTTGAGGAGAATGAATTAGTAATCAAAAACTTTCCAACAATCTTATAATCAGATGGCTTCACTGGTGCATTCTACCAAACATTGAAGAAAGAATTAATGCCAATCCTTCTTTCCAAGAAATTGAAGAGGAGAGGACACTTTCAAAGTCATCTTATGAATCCAGCATTACCCTGATGCCAAAACCAGATAAAGACACCACAAAATTAAACTATAGGCCAATATCTTTTGTGAATGTAGATGCAAAAATCTTCAACAAAATAGTAGCAAGTTGTATTCAACAGCACATTAAAAGTCCTTTTAATACCTCTTGACCAAGTGGGACTTATCTTTGGGATACAAGGATGGTTCCATATTCACAAATCAATAAATGTGACATGCTACATTAATAAAAAGAAAGAAAAAATTGCATTATTTTCTCAATAGACTCAGAAAAAGAATTTGAGAAAATTTGACATCCTTTTCTGATAAAAACTCTTAGGAGTCTTTTGAACTTTGAGAATTCTCTATTAAGTTATTTCAATTATTACTATCTAATTGTATTTTAGTGTAAGAGTATTAAATAGTGAGTGACTTTTCCACCATATATAAAGTTTTCAAATTTAAATTAAAAATATTCTCATATAAGAAATACAGGAAATGATACCACTTATCAATTGCACAATTATTTGTTTTTAAATAAGTGAAGCATAGAATATATTAAAACAAATGTATTCACTACCCAATAATTATTTATTCAGAACTTTCTGAAAATCTCTGAGCTTTGAAACTGCTTTATAATAATATGTATAAAGTAAAAATCTAACTCATATGAAATTGAATAATATATTTTTGATAAAAGTGATAACTTTTGAAATTCTGTTTAATGCATGAATCACCTGTCATCCTGTCATTTTAAATTTTCCATGCTGACTGACATTCAAACTAATAGAACTTAGGTGTGAGAAATAGAAATTCTCCCATGAGTAGTTTTAAAAATATGTTTTGATATATAAATACATAGCTATATTGTGAGATGAACATGTTCTTAGTTTATTCACTCTTCTTTACATGTTGAAAACCAAAATTAATTTAAAATTAAAACTTGATATTGTTATATACTTCAAATGGTGTTTTGAACATGAAGAAAATATACTATGTGATCAAATTTGCAAAGATTTATAATTTGATAGTTTCTAAGATATACTGTTTCTGTTGGTATTCAAGAGTTATGTGATGAATTTTTCCTGCTTCAGATAGTGAATCTATCATCATTAAAATGTGTAATAATTGCAGCAAGATATAACAATAAAAACAATGAATTAGCAGTGTTCTAGAGTAAATTATTTTCTCTTTTGAATATCTGTTAGTTATTAGGGTTACGGATGTTAACAGGCTTATTCTCTGAATTTCAGTTTATGTATCTTAAAAATATTTTGCATGACTTTTGTGGGGATTAATGGGATAATGTATTAGAGTAATCTAGCATAAATCCTGGCACATAAACATAGAGCTATAACTGTTAATTCTTTTTTTCTACACTAGACAAAATTTGTAAAAATAAAAATGTATTTTTATCCATATTTTTTCTAGAGTTAAGCTATTCATTAACCTAGCCTACTCCTCATATTTAATCCACTGAGCTTACAATGAATACTCATAAAGAAAAACAAAAATTTCAGCTTTATCAGTAATTGTCTTTAACAATGGAGGAAATATTCATAATTGGCTATAAACATGTTTTATCAAGAAAATATCATACTGGGTGGCGCCTGTGTTTCAGTTGGTACGGCTCCAGCCCCATATACCGAGGGTGGTGGGTTCAAACCCAGCCCCAGCCAAACTGCAACAACAACAAAAAAATAGCCAGGCGTTGTGGCAGGTACTCAGCTACTTGGGAGGCTAAGGCAAGAGAATCACCTAAGCCCAGGAGTTGGAGGTGGCTGTGAGCTGTGTGATGCCATGGCACTCTACTGAGGGCGATAGAGTGAGACTCTGTCTCTACAAAAAAAAAAAAAGAAAATATCATACTACCAACTTTCATTTTGTGCATTATGATAATAAGCATTTATGGTAGATATGATAAATTTGTTACCACTATTTCCTTTAGTTGGCAATTAACAACATAGGGAGCAAAATAAGATAT
>CAUYQV010107176.1:0-32208 GCA_963574575.1 Galagoides demidoff
AAAAAAAATTTAAATAGAAGAAAATTTACAGAATATTGTTCAGTGGTACAGTGTTTCCTTAGCTAAGTATTATTATAGAAGAGTCCAAAAGTTTAAAAGGATTAAAAAGTTTATAAAGAAGTTATAGTAAGCTAAGGTTAATTTACTATTGCAGAAAGAAAATTATTTTTGTAAATTTGATGCAGCTCGGTGTCCAGGGTTCATAAGGTCTGCAGCAGGGCCCGGCAGTGTGTGAGGCCTCCACGCCCACTCCCTGCTCACTCGCTGGCCCTCCCAGAGCAGTCCTGCGTGCTCCGTTCCTGGTGAGAGCCCTGTGCTGGTGTCCCGTATTTCACGTATGTATTTTCATCACAGCTTTTCTGTGTTTAGACATGTTCAGGTACACAAATCCTTACCGTTGTCAGGACAGTCACCCTACAGTGTCAGGACAGTCACCTCCTGGACTGTGTTGTCCCCAGGAGCGAGAGGCTGTACTATACAGCCCAGGCTTGTGGTGACTGTGCCATCTAGGCCTGTGCAGGTGCCCTGTGACAGTGGCGTGGCAGGTTGACGTGTACCCCCTCACCAGGGGAAGCATGACTGTGCTTTCATCTTCCCCTCAAGCATATGGGGCACGACCCAGCTGGTGTAATAGATGAAGAAACTGAGCCACAGAGAGATGAAGTAACCGCCTAAGGTCATGCAGCTGGCGAAAGGCAGAGCTGGGATGGGCAACGAGGTTATCAGGACACGGGCAGGCGGCCACCCCTTGCTATCACCAAGCCAATTAATACCATGTGGAGCGGTTGCCAGGGGTAAAGGAGACATCTACAAAGTCAGTAAGTCTGTGTGATAATTTTAGTGTAATTTGGCATAGGATCCTTAACTGGGTTCGCAAAATTTGGTTATTAGTCCTTCCTGCAGCAGGGGGGATGTTGCGTTGAGAGTGAGGCTCTGACTGTCCTTCTTGGTCCCGCAGAGCCTGGCCTGGGTCCAGGCTGAACGGTGCTCATTCAGGGCGGGGGCGTGGTCCAGGATCCCCAGGTGAGGCTGTGTCTGGAAAACACTTCATCTCCCAACCCGACACGGACCCAGCACACGCCTGCCGAGGCTCCTCTTTCTCTCTTCTTCCTGCCCACAGGGATGTGTTTCCCCATTCTATTGTTGTTGAGTTGAACTCTGATTCAACTTCTTAATTTAGAAATGTCTCATGACCACCCTTAGAGTCACCGCTTCTCCTCCTTGGAGCACGTCCTGCAGTAGGCGTCTTGGTGAGGGTCTGTGTGGAAACCTCTTTCTCCTTGTGCCCCTACGCTGCAGTGTGGTGGGAGCGACATGCCCAGGTCCGACTCTGCCCTTTGGTGGCTCTGCTGACAATGTCTGTTCATGTCCCTTTGATCCCTTAACTATTCTTTTGTTCACAGAGGTCAGTGTCACAGGCTTTCCCTCCAGTGGTGGGCAGTGCCTATGACTTTCTGCTGGAGCCTGTGGCACCTGTAGGTGGCCAAAGGCCTGGACAGGTGTGTACCACAGGAGGGGCTCTGACTGATGGGTGTGTTGGTATAAGCCCCTCCCCAAGTCAGGACAGCCAGGAGGTGTCACACTGTGTCCAGAGCCATGGGATGAAGCCACAGTTATGCTCAGTGGGACTTGGGCATCACACCCTTGCACGGCCTCTGTCTCTTGCTGCCCAGCACTGAATCCTCCTCTCAGGGTCTGCTCCTGGGGGACTCAGCCTTGGCCAGCATCTCTAAAATATTTTGAGAACCAAAGTTGTCCTCAATTTTACTTTTTGTATTTAGGTTTAAATTTAGCTTAATTTATCCTGATTTCAGCTTAGACTTGTATTTCTTCAATTCTTAAAACACAGCAGCCATTATGTTTCTCTCTCTCTTTTTCTTTTTTTCTCTCTCACTATGTAGAGTGCTGTGGCATCACAGCTCACAGCAACCTAAAATTCTTGGGTTTAAGAAATTCTCTTGCCTCAGCCTCCCAAGTAGCTGGGACTACAGGCACCTGCTACAATGCCCAGCTATTTTTTGGTTATAGTTGTTGTTGTTGTTTGACAGGCCCAGCTGGATTCGAACCTTCCAGCTCTGGAGTATGTGGCTGGCGCCCTAGGTGCTGAGCTAGAGGCACCGAGCCCATTATCTCTTTAAATATCACTTTTTCATAATTCTGTTTTTTGGAATGCCTATTAAGTGAATGTAGATCATTTCAGTCTCTCTTCTAAGTTTCTCTCACACTTTCAATTTTATGGTTTGTCTATACCGTGTTCTGGGTAAATTCCTCATCAACATTTTCCAGTTCACAAATTCTCTTCTCAACTGTTTCCAGCCTAGGACTTACCATATTCATTGCATTATTTCTTTACTTCAGAGACCTTACTGGGTTGTTTCCACATCCACTTCTTGTTTTATTCCTACCTATTCTGTTTCAGAATTCCTCACCATGCCTTAATTTATTTGTTTGACCTTTATCTACCCTCTGTGCCCCCCTCTCTGAAGCTGGAACGAGGGTCAGCGGTAGACTTTCCCCGTCACTGTCAGCAGCTCCTGTGATCTGCCAGGTGGGGGCAGCACAGGGACAGAAGGCTGTGGGGTGGGGGATTCTGTCTGTGGCCGTCCTGCACATCAGAACACTCATTTTCCATGAAGCGCCCCCTCCATTGTATAACGCGTCATCCATTTGTATGCCCTGCAGAAAGAAAAGCGTTGCCAATTAGACACTGTCATGTCATTTATGAAGAGATGTGTTGGGATTTCAGAGACGTTGAAATGTGAAAAACTATAGCTGAGATCACGGGATTTTAAAGTGTTCGTCAGGCGGTTCTGAGTGATGGCTTTGTGTGCTGTCTTTGGTTTTCTGTAAAGACAATCTTGTGTCCCTGCTCTTCACCTGTCTGCTCCTGCCAGCCCCTGGGACAAGCTTCCTGCTCTCCTTCCTGTGCTCCCAGAGGCAGGGGCTGCGACGAGGTTCTGAGGCAGAGGTCTGGCTGTGGGCGAGGAGGGCCGCTCGCTGGGGCACAGGAGAGAGGATGGCTTTTATCTCTCTGCTCGTCTGGAAGGCAGTAACCTGTCTACTCCTAACAGGTTCCCTGGATATTGTAACCTATGTATTATTCATCTAACTGCAGAGCTAGTTGACACTTCCCTGCTCCTTTTTCAACAACCCTGGATTTTCTAGGGCTGAAATTCTGACCGTCCCCTTCTCAGCCTCACGCGTCTTTGTCCGGCGTTCTCCCCCGCCCACCCCACAGAGCAGGCTCTGTTTTTATGCATTAAGGCTTGTTTTCCTTGCCACAGATTTCCCGTGATCTTTACTCAACTTCTTACGTTTCAGACCTTCCGTCTGAGGTCCTTCCTGTCTACCTAAACTGCATCTTGTAGAATTTACCTTGCTTGGAGTCCCTTGGAGTGTGGTAGGCTGCAAAAATGGCCCAAAATTCTTTCCCTACCACATCTCTCTCTCTGCCACGTAGAGCTGCTTGCTTGGTGGGGCTCTTTCTCCTGCTGTGCTTGGGACCCCAAGACTACCTTGTAGGATGACAGCCGCCAAAGAGGAGAGTTGGGGTACCCCAGGCAACAGCCTGCTGACCAGCAGCGGGGTGAGACCATCCTGGGTCACCGACGCTGTCAGCTGACTGCAGGTGCAGGGACAGGCCGCAGAAGTCAGCTCAGCCAGCCCAGCTCACTCTCAGAATCTTAGTGGCTTTAAACCACTAAGTTTTGGGTGGTTTGTTTTGCTACCAAGATAAGTTACATTATGAGCAACTTAACTTTACATTCCTAAAATATCTTTGTTTTATCTAGAAGTCTTGAGACTTCTAGAATTGGTATAGAGTTCCAGTTGGAAGTTATTGATCTTAGAACTTTGAGGATGCTGAACCATCTTCCGCTCTGTGGTTGGGGCGTATCGTCAGCTTCTTTCTCTGGTAAGCAACTGTTCTCCTCCCATCCCCCAATGGGATGGTTTTTAAGATGTTTTTCACTGTCTTTGATGTTTTTAGCTTCACAATGATGCATTTAGGGTGAGCATTGAGTTATTTATCCTGCTTAGGAGTTGGGAGCATTTTCAAATATGAGATTTGGTGTCTTTCCATGATTTTGGAAAATTATCGGTGATTACCTCTTTATGGACTCTCCCCCACTTTTCTATTCCCTTTGAACATCAGATAGATGTCTGTCAGACCTAGTCACGTCGTCTCCCGCCTCTTACTTACTGTTTTCTCTAACTTTTATCTCCCATCTCTTCGTCTCTTTGAATTGCATTCCAGGTAACTTTTGACACATCTTACCAAATTGCTCTCAAACTATCTCATCTGCTGCTGTTTCACTCATATTTTACTAGAGGTTTTATTATTTTTCAAATCATCTTGTTCCCTGCTAATACATTTAAGCTTCCTTTTAAAGCTTTCTTTGAATTTTTAAATCATGTTAAAATTTTAATATTTTATACCTGGTGTTTCCAACATCTAAAGTCTGAGTCTATTCTTGCTTTTTTCCCCCACTCAGTTATGATGCTCCCCTTCCCTCCTCCCCCCTCCTCGTCTTCCTCCTCCCCTCTCCTCCCCTCCCCACCCCCTCCCCTCTCCTTCCTCTCCCCCCTCCTCTCTGTCCTCCCTTCCCCCTCTCCTCCTCGTCCTCCCCTCCCCTCCCCCTCTCCTCCCCTCCCCTCCCCTCCCTTCCTCCTCCCTCTCCTCCTCCCCTCCCCCTCCTCCGCTCCCCCTACTATCCTCCCCCTCCTCCACTCCCCTCCTCTCTCCCCTCCTCCTCTCCCTCTCCTCCCCTCCCCCTCTCCTCCCCTCTCCTCTCCTTTCCTCTCTCCCCTGCTTTGTTAGTTACTGGGTGGGGGCTACATCTGGAACTTCTCCTGAGGCTTAAGGGGGGCAGGGGGTGGCTGTACAGGACCATTCGCTATATGGCTTATGGGACGACATTACTTTCCCCCCCATATGTAACGCCAGGTTAAGACAATCACATTTTCTTTCTGTCCCCTTCTGAGTGGTGTGTTCATTTCTGTTTGATCTTTCACTGTGAGCATAGCCCATAGAACATTCCAGATTTCTCCACGTCCCCCTGATCCTCTGGTTGTGGGGTAGACACAGCTGTCTCCTTCCCCCAACCCCACCATCCCTCTGTGAGGAGCCCTGGGCACAGGCCCAGTCCCTGGTTTCCTTCCTCTTCAGGTTCTGTCCAGTCATCACCACGGTGCCAGCCCCTGACGTGCATTTGAAACAAGATTCTAGTTGGACTTTTCATTGTTCAGTGGGGCAGGTGCCTGCGTGGTCTCTCCTGACCGTCAGTGGGGCAGGCACCTGCGGGGTCCCTTCTGTACCGTTAGTGGGGCAGGCGCCTGCGTGGTCCCTTCTGACCGTCGCCTGCTCTGGGTCCTCCCTGCAGGGCATCTTGGTGGAGGAGTTTTGTTTTGGCCTCCGTTGGGTCTCTGCCTTTGCCAGCTGAGACTGTTCCCGCGTCTCTTTGTCATCCTCCCTCTGTTTGTCACCATTTCTTCTTGTAGCTTTACGGTTGCCTCATGACTGAAATTGAGCCCTGTCCCACAGTAGGGGTCAGTGGCATAGGGTAGCTCCCAGCGCATCCGTGGTGAGCAGGTGTCAGGCTTGCTGGCCTCACAGAGCTTCCCTTCCTGGCTCGTGGCAGGTCAGTGGCCTTGTGAGCGGGGCTGCGACCCTGGCTGCAGCCCTCCATCCTGGAGGTGTCTGTCTCTTCCTGACATCCCTTCCCAGACTGGGGCCCATGGCCATGGATCTGCCTGCCCACAGCACTGTTTCTTATCTCCTAAGACTGGCTATTTCTTTTATTTTTTATTTTTCCTGGTAACTATTTTTCCTGGTAACTCTGCATTTGGAGCAGAGAGGATGAAAGTGTAAACGCCCTGTTCTGCCTGACCGCAGCCCAAGGTGTGACTTTGAAGCTTGTACTTGAGAGCGATTGGTTATCTTGTGGGCAGAGTTGTCTCCCAGCTGAGAGCTCCGTGCCTCCTTCACAGGGCGGGTTTCATCCTGAGGGACCCGTTGTGCAGTAGATGAAAACACGAGGCTGGTGACTTCTGTCAAGTCCTTGTTCCTCCCTGATGACTGGAAGTCACCAGCAAAGTACCTACTTGGCGCCCTCACACCTCATCTGGGAAATTCTGTGAAACCCTTGGTTGGTGACTATTTCCTGAGCATCTCTCTACACCAGGCCCCGATACGTAGAAAGGAGGACACCACAAATGTCCTCTCCCCAGATCCTGGGACATGTGGGTCACGTGAAGAGGGGACTCACAGGTGCTCGTCAGCTGACCTTGCTTTGGGGAGGTTGCCCTGGGCTTGCAGCAGACCTGATGTTGACATACGGTTCTTAGACGTGGACAGAAGGGAGGAGGTTGTGTGAGACGGGGGGAGGGGGCTGGCCAGGGGGGGAGCAGGGGCCCCCCAGAAGCTGGAGAAGGTGGGAGAAGGGACTGACTGCCCTGCCCTCAGAGAGGAGCTGGGCTTTGACACCTTGGCTTTCAACCCAGTGACTCTGACCTCCAGAGCTGTGGGACTGTGAACTATGCTATTTCAGACCATCAATTTTGTGGTGATGTGTCTCAGCTGCTGTAAGAAGCTCATAAAGTCACATACAGTGAGTCACTGGGACATGAGCAGCCTTGGGGTGCAGGAAACTCAGTTTTTTCTCTGTCTCCAGTCTGACTAGGGGACCTGGGTCCTATTTTTTTAGGGGCTCACTTCCAGTGTAGAGGCTCCCAGCACTTCCTCTGAAAAACTCAAAGGCTCAGGGCAAGCGCCTAAGTGGTGGGGATGGAACTGAGCTCTGAGCCGTGCCCCTCCTGACATCCCTGTCCCTGACCAGGGGCCTCCCTCCAACAGCCTGCGGTCTCCTGGCCCCGCCACCTGTTCAGGGGACCACAGATGCCTGTTCACACCCTGTAAGGACTGATGGGAGCCTGCAGAGCGCACTTCTGATTCATTCACATTAAAGCAGCATTTTTCCCGTGTGAGACAGTGCTGTGAGGCTCTATGGCTGCAGTCTATCATGGCTCGTTCCAAGGAGAATTATCTGGAGCTGTGTGCTTCGACTGCATTGATGGGGCAGCTGCTGTTCTCACTCCTGCGGCTTCAATACTATTGACATAGGTCTTCAGTTTTCTTCTTATATGGAGGGGAAGGAGCTGCTTATCCCTCTTCAGGAGAGGGACACTGCCTTAAAGATGTCCTGCAGGTCAGCATAGGGCTGGCCAACTGCTGAGGGATGCTGGGTAGGTCCAACATTGGGCAGAGAGGGCTGGTGCTGCCCCTGGGGCTCTTGCAGTCTGGCCTCCTCTTTCTTGGGTGGGCACCCTGAGGGCCAAGACGAAGGCAGCCCGGCTCCTGGGCCATATACCTCCTTGAGAGCCCCCCTGCTTCACAGCCTCGCCTGGTGGGTCCTCTTCACCCTGAGGTGTGGTGGCAGGTGCGGGCGTGGCAACTTAAGCATCATTTGTCCCAAATGTGGTGAGGGCAGGGGGCTGTTCCTTTCAGCTTCCTGTGCCCAGGCTGAGCCACTGGCAGGTGCATGACCCTGTGTGCTCTGAGGCAGGGCAGGTGCTCAGGAGAGTAGATGAGTATTTAGTCCGGGGAGAGTCATGTCTGCTCTGCAGCGTGTGAGGCCACCCCAGCGGAGCTTGCTGGGCACATAGTCTGAGAAGTCATGTCTGCTCTGTGGCTTGTGGGGCCACCCTGGTGGAGCTTGCTGGGCACACAGCCCGGGGACACAGCTGTGGTGCAGATGGTGGTCATGAGCTGAGAGCTGACCAGCCCAGCTGATGGACGGCCCCTCCGGGCTCCGGGAGGAATCGTCTCTCAGGCTCCCCACCAGGTTCTCGCTGGGGTTTTCCCCACCTGGCCCAGCATCAGCTTCTGCTTCAGCAGCTTTCCCCTGCAGATTCTGTGCTGACACGGGCTTCACGCTGCCACTCCACCTGCCGCTAAGGAGCAGGGCGCCACGGCTCCTCCTACCTGTGACCACTAGGACCTTCTGACATTTGACCACCCTGGCTGAGGTCAAGTTAAAACTGTGTGCTGATTGATCATTGAGTTAAAAAATGTATCAAAAGCTCACCAAGGGTCAGAGAAAGGTGCTAGGTATGCCCATAATAGTCCATTTATAGCCGGCACTTGCATTGCATCACCTAATTTAAAGAGCATTTCGTGTATTTGGTGGTGTTGCAAAACAAATTAGCATGCATGCTTGTAAGACGTTTTACTGATAACAGAACGCTTTTGCATTAAGTAGATACATTCACACATACCAATGTGTGATGTAGTTAGGGAAATATGAGACTCAGAGTTTTTTGAATTTTATTCTGAATTTAGAGCACTCAACTTTAAACTTTGCATGTGAAACTGTAATGGAGATGACATTATAGTCCTCAGCTGCATCTGTAGAGAGAGGAGGGGCTCCTCTCAGGATGAGCGCCCCAAATCATAGGCGCTCATGCAAATATAAAGTGAATGTAAGCTAGAGGTTTTATTTAGCTCATTAGTCAGCAAAGGAGCCAGTGGCATGTAGAACCCAGTGAGAACCTGAGGAGGAGGAACGCAGTCAGGAGTGTCGAGACGAGCTTGCTGCTGTACACAACGTGCATCTCACAGAAAACAGCGCCAGGTGTGGAACAGTCGATGCACAGAGCTGGAGTCATTGTACCCCCACCTGTCTCCACCAGCCACTTCCCAGGTGCACTTCTGCGCAGGGCGGGAACCAGGGCGGCTGCCCGCACAGCCTCCTGGGTGAGTGCCTGCCTTTCCTGGGTTGCAGACCAGCCCAGCCAAAGACGAAGGTTCAGGTCCACAGTCAGACCATGAAGTGTCCACACCTTCTGTTACACCAGAGGACGCCCAGTAGCCTCCTTAGCCATTTCACAGTTCCTTCTGACGTGGGTTATATGTGAAAACTATGGCTGTGGCTGCAGAAAAAGAACAGGAGACAGAGAAGCTTTGCAGAGACACAGACGGGAAAGAATGAATGCTTTAGAGCTGCTGAAGTTACTGGAGAGGGAGGGTGGGCTCTGGGGGCAGAGCCCTCTGCCTGCCCCTCCTCCTGGGAGGAAGAGGGTGGAGCTTTCTCTGCAAAGGCACGTGCTGTTCCACTGTGCTGTCCTCTTCTGAGGGGAGACTTTAATGCCTCCTGAGTGTTTTCAGCAAAGGTCAACATGCTTTTCTTTAAAGGTCCTGAGAATAAATAATTGAGGCTTTGCAGGTTGTGTGGTCTTTGCTGTGGGTGTGGCATGAGTCAACCCTGGTGCTGCACAAGGGGGTGGCTGTAGCCGTGTCCTGATTGGACTTGAATTATCACCCTGAAGTTTGACTTTCATGTGCCATGAAGTAGTTGCCTTTCTTTAATTTTCAACAACTATTTAACACATAAAAACCATTTCTCGCTGTGGGCCATAGCGAATCAGGGGGCAGGTTGGATACAGCCTGGGTCTGAGGTTTGCTGAGCTCTGATTTGGGACCAACTTGAACTCCTCAGCAAGGTGCCCAAGCCCTCACATGCTCCTACCTCACCTTCAGCCCTATGGCCATGGAGAGCCACACCCTGCACTTGTGTCCCAGCTCCAGGCCATCTCTGGGCCTTGTCCGTGGGGTGCAGGGGGCTGAGTAGCAGCCGGGGGTGGCTGGTGCATGACCCACCCCGCGCCTGCTCACACACAGTTTCCCTGGCTTCTTGGTAGTGAGGGTGCAGCGCCCCAGTCTGACCGCCCCTGTTGCAGGATTTGCACCAGGAAGGCTGCGCAGGGCGGCCACCTAGCAGGGACTGAGTGGCCCCGTGAGACTGGGCTTGTTCTGGGAGGTCAGAGCAGAGGCCCTGGCAGGATCTTGTTGTTTGAGCTGCCCCTTCCTCTTTTCAGGCTGTGGTGTCACCCTGTGTGTCTCAGGGCACTCCGGGAAGTGACCGAGGGAGGAAACGTCATGGTGGCAGGGGCGGGCTGACATCCAAGGTACGGGAGTCACTGCAGACCCTGGAGGTCAGGTAGGTCACCAGCCCTGAGATGGGTGGTCAGAGGTCAGGTCAGGCCAGGGAGACCTGCTGGCCTCGGGCAGCTGCAGTCCCTAGGCCCTGATGGAAGCAGCAGGGGCTCAGAGGCTATTTGTGTGGTGGCCGCTGAAGAGGGGGGCAAAAATCCTCAGACTCCTAAGGATCCTGTAATCATTTCAGAAGACCATTAAATATTTGATGATGCCATTTCCTGTTTATTAACTGATTGAGCGGGTGTGCAGCCCGAAGTGCCTGTTGTGGTCCATCTGTGTGGGAGCAGACAGCCTGGCAGGAGCTGGAGACCTGGTCTGCTGGCCATGCCACTGCACCAGCAGGTGCAGGCCCGGTGGCAGCTGTGTCACAAGGGCTCAGTGAAGGCTATTGGACTCTTGGTTACAAGCGATAGAAACCAAAGTAGCTGCAGCAAAAGCAGTGGTTTGTTATCAGGACACATTATTTACTGTAAGTGGTATCTGGGAATTTAGGGCAAGAGGGAGGTGGGCCTCCCAGCCATTGGCCCCAGGGCATATGTTCTCTTTCCATCTTTGTGTACCTGCTCCTGCTGCACCTCAGCGCTGACTCGCAAGAGCCCACTGCAGTGAAGGTCCTGGTGCTGGGTACTGGTGTGGGATACTGGTGGGGAGTACTAGTGCTGGGTACTGGTATGGGATACTGGTGCTGGGTACTGGTGCAGGGTACTGGTGGGGAGTACTAGTGCTGGGATACTGGTGCTGGGTGTGGGATACTGGTGGGGAGTACTAGTGCTGGGTGCTGTTGTGCCAGCAGAAGATGGAGCCCTGGTTTCCTGGCACAACTCCGACTGGCTGAAGTCACTCCTTGTCCAGTGTAGATTATGCAGTCACCACAGTAGCAGTGGGAAGGCAGTGCTCTCACCAGGGCTGGTGCCTGTGGTGGGTACCCCTGGCCCTGGTGAGTGCTCTCTGCCCAGCCCCTCCATTCCTAGGGGGGTGGGGTAAGCTGTCCTCTGGGTTTGCTTCTGCTCAATGTCTCTCCACCTTAGTATGGAAACCATAGCTCCAACAAGCATCTCTGGTTTCACCAGAGTCCCCACCAGACAGACCCCCCTGAGCAGGGCACACTCTGAGAGGCGCCCTGTGTGTCCCCACCAGACAGACCCCCCCTGGGCAGGGCACACTCTGAGAGGCGCCCTGTGTGCAGCGCACACCTGCCAGGAGGCGGATGGAGCTGTGAGCACATAGAGGCTCCCCAGGGCGGCACCGCTCAGCATCAGGGCCCGTGCAGACCTCTCCTGGCCTCCTCAGGGCTCGGCGGACAGTGGCACCGGGCAGTGGACACAGGAGGCCAAGGCTGTGGCCAGGCGGTGAGGACAATGGATGCCGCGTCTATGGGTGGGTTTCTGTGCTGCCCTCTCCTAGGGCACTTCCTGAGCCCTTCCTTGGTGGGGAGCAGATGCAGGGGTCCGCGGCCACCTCTGTACCACTCAGGGACAGGGTCTCTGCACCGCAGCGAGGGCCTGTCCTCAGTTCATGGTGAGGAGCTGACCAGGAGATGTCCATCTTGCCTCTGTGCCTCGCAGGCCCTCCCCTGCCTCAAAGGGTGCAGAAACCCAAAAAGACGTCCAGAAAAGGGGTGGGGACGTACCAGGACTATGCTGAATTGGCCTTGAACCCACCAGCCCGCACCCTCTGAGCCCTCTGCAACCAATGCCAGCCTGCAGGTGCCGGGACACCAGTGCCAAGAGTCCCCCAGCCTGAGACCCAGGTCTGACCCCAGAAGCAGAGCAGCGGGACCCCGCCCCACTAGTATCTCCTATGCCCCTGAGAGCAGTGTAGCAAAGTGCCTCACAGGTGATGTGGGAGGGCTGTTCCAGAGTCTCATCCTCCTTGAGAAGGGCGACCCCTCCTTAGCAGGGGGCTCCTGGCTCCCCAAAGCTCCCTGGGGGTAGGGCGGGGGTGGGAAACCCAGTCTTCTTTATTTAGCTCTGCCTTTGGCTGGGTTTCCATGGAAACTGCTGGTAGCTGGAAAGAAGGCCCACAGAAGTTTTTCAACTATCATTATTT
Organism: Galagoides demidoff; assembly: GCA_963574575.1. Classification (NCBI taxonomy): domain Eukaryota; kingdom Metazoa; phylum Chordata; class Mammalia; order Primates; family Galagidae; genus Galagoides; species Galagoides demidoff. Next base: position 12,044 of record CAUYQV010107176.1, read on the forward strand.
TAAAGGCTTTCACTCCCTTGGTCCTGTCTGCATTGATAGCTGTTTCCATGGAAACTAGACTAGGAACTGCCAGAGTGAAGGGGAGTGGAATTTTGGGCATTTCCCATGGTTGCTGTGGAAAGGAGGGGGGTGTGGGGGGCTTGAGGGCCAGCGGTGCCCAGCTTTGCACGTGGCTCCTCAACCAGCATCTCCACAGTTTTTAGCCCTTGAGGAGTCACCATGAGGCCACAAAGGGAACAGAGGAGTTATAGAGTCCCTTTTATCCTGAGTGCACTGAACACCGATCCTGAACCTTCTTGGAGGGATCTGTGTGTGAGGCTGGAGGGTCCCAGGCACATCTGTAGCCCAGCTGATGGTGTCCCCAAGGGAGGTGGGGGTGAGAAAGAGCACAGTGCCCACCTGGGCCCAGCCGACAGGTGGGACAGGTGAGATGACCTTCATTCAATACACTCTGAAGAGGTCACGGTGATTAGTTAGGCTGCAGAGAGGAGGACAGCTGAGTGTCCATCAGCCCTGACCCCCAGCACTACAGGGCCAGAGCATCCGACACAGGAGAAGGGTCCCTGTGGGCCTCTGAGGCCTCTCTGAGGCACTGTTGGAGACCACTCCTCCACCAGAGGCAGGAGTAGGGTGGCTAGCATTTAAATATAAGAGCATCACTTGAATTTTAAAAAGTAATTAACTTCTTTTGTTTCTTCAGACAGAGTGACAGACAAGAGTGTGGTGTCTCCTCCCCCAAAGCCTTAGCCTAGAGCCCAGGAGGGCAGCAGGTGGCTCCCATTCTGGCCTCCCTGCTCTTGTCCCACCAGGGCCGTGCACCTGTTCCCTGCAGCCTCTTCTTCCTCTTTTTTTTTTTTTTTATTAAGTCTTTCGTACATAGATCATAAATACATTTATGCCATTATATGATTCAATGTGATGATTATTTGTACAAATTGGAATGTTTACATCCTATTAAATAACATAGCTTTCACCACTTTTACCCTATTACAGGATTAAGACATTTATACTCTACACCTGATAGATCCAACCCTGCAGCTTCTGCTGTCTGATGATCAAGGAGCCCCAGCCCCTCCTCCACACCTCCCAGTGACTGAGGGTCTGCACACCCCCTGGCCCATGCTGGGCTGCAGGAATCCCCACTTGTCCACACGGTGAGGACCAACCCCCTCCTGGGCTCCTCCCTCCCCACTGCGCTGCCCCCTCTTCAGCTGTCCGAAGCCCCATGGCCTCGAGGGTCCTCCAGTGTCCTCAGCAGACTCCCTCCTGAGACTCCTGCCCAAGGGGCCTGTCCCTGGCCCACGAGGGCTCCCACAGGTCGTGTGGGCTCTGCACCCCTGCTCCCCATGCTGAGCTGGGGACGCCAGTCCTCGAGAGCCCTGTGAAGCGGCAGACACACTGCTTTCATTTTCAGTGATTTGGAAGGAAAATATGGTGTTCTGTTTTTTGAACAATGACAACGAGATGGACTCTTCAGACAGCCACAAGAGCAGAGCTTGGAGCAGCCTCTGCCCGTGCAGGTCAGCCTGGGGATGGCTCCACGGCTGTGCTGCTGTCTCTGGGTTTCTTACTTCTCAAGGTCTTCTCGGCAAGGTTATTGTGTAATCATGTTGTCCTGTTAAACAACTTCCCTGGATTTTGATTCTAATAGGGCACACCTATAAATAATTTTGGAAAGAATTCGGTTTTATGTTATTTTCCTTAAAGAAAAGGGACACTCCTGCCACCCTGTCTGCTCTCTCTTGGACTCTGGTGCTTACCCTGCCTCACCTATGACCCTGGGATGGCACTGGGTCATGTCCCCAGCACCAGACCCTCATTCATGCCGACCGAGTCCCTTCTGCCATGTGGGGGGCACAGGCTGCAAGGCCAGGCCAGGGCACCCCTGGGTGTTGTTCTGTCCAACACACTTGTCACACAAAAATTATTTTTCTTTATGTCTCAGGAAAGCTTTTTATTTTTTTAGAAATAAACCTCTCAAACGTATAGAAATAATCCTACCAAAAATGTGTATTTCCTGCCTCTCTAATGAAAGGTGTTGGAATTTCTCCCCAAATGATTATTGCTGCTATATAGAAAAACTATTGATTTATTTACATGATAGTATTCTCAGTAACTTTACAGAATTCTTTATGAATTCTCATAGATTTTCCTCTTATTTTCTTGGATTGTCTTGGTACATGATCATCACACTGGCAAATCACCATAGTTTGAACTTCTGTGCGATAATTAGAGTCTGCACCTTCAGATGTGTTCTGTGTTGCTGGAAATTCTACCAGCGTCAACTCACAGTGCCAACAGAGGCTCCTGCACTTCTGTTCTGGGTCTAAATAGCCAAAATTTCAACTTTCCTGTTTAGAGTTTTCGCCACACGACATGTGCTCAGTGGGTGGAGGTAGGGTGGGGCGGAGGCAGTGCCCCGAGGCCTGGGGAGGAAGGGTCTGCACCCCCCTTTGTGTGCCCCCTCAAACTCCCACTCCACATCCCCCCTCTGTGTGCCCCCACAAGCCTCCTGCTCTATGTCCCACCTCTGTGCCTTCATGAGCCCCTGACCTTGGGTCTCACCTCTATGTGTCCCCATAAGCCCCTGGCCTTGGGTCCACTGTGAGTGGTTCTGTTGTACCCTATTCTGTTGTGTCTGCAGAGCTTTTTCCCTGTGGGTCTGTCCCTTGGCAGGGCTGCCAACACTCCAGGGAGACAGAGCAGTGACACTCTGCCTTTGCTCAGGTATCCTGGTGGAGTAAGGCAACGTGGCTCACCTTATCTGATTGTAACCAGATATCCAGGTGATGGGCCATAAAGTATTTATTTCTGTATCAGGGAAGACAAATTAAAACAGCACGAGAACAGCTCCCTTATTCAGGGTAGACTCCTTTTGTGGAGAGTGCCTATGTGACCTCAGGATCCAGCTGCTGTGGCCCCTTCCCTGAGCACTCTGCTGTCCTCAGGGCTTCCTCTGTGTCCCTCTGTCACTCTGGTGATGGACAGCCTGGGTGTCAAACAGGCCCAGAGAATGGGCCTCAGACCAGTGAGGTGCGTCACTGAGGGTGGCCCTGGGAGGTATGTCCCCCCTGTCAGGCCTGGCCCAGTGCAGGAGCACCAACATCCTGGTGAGGGGCGCTCCAGTTGCTACTCTCTGTCCCTGGTGCTGAGTGCTGGCTCCTGTACTGAGGCAGTGGCAAGGTTCCTGGGCTCAGAGGGGTCAGCTGTGGAATGCCAGTTCACCCACTGCCCCAGCTCCCCTTGGCCAGAGGGGGTGTGGTTCTCAGGCGACAGCTTCCTGATGCCTCAATTTCCTGTGAAACAGAGGAATGTAGCTGTGTGTGAATGCATGTGCAGGTACGTGTACATATGTGACCATTGTTGTGGGCACATGCATGTACACATGTGCAGTCATGTGCAGGGTGTGCAGAGCAGGTGTGCATGGTGTGCCCCATGTGCAGGGTGGGAGTGTGCATGGTGTGCAGTGTGGGCATGTGCATGGTGTGCAGGGCGGGCATGTGCATGGTGTGCAGTGCGGGCATGTTCATGGTGTGCAAGGCAGGAGTGTGCACAGTGTGTGGTGTGGGCATGTGCATGGTGTGCAGTGCAGGTGAGCCTGGTGTGCAGTGTGGGCATGTGCATGATGTGCAGTGCAGGTGTGCATGGTATTCATGGTGTGCAGTGCAGGAATGTGCAGGTACACATGCGTGTGTGTATGGTGAGAACCTCTTGATACTAGCATCCAGAGCATGTAGAAATAGCCCCAGCTGCTGTGGTTTTCCCCACCCTCGTCACCCCTTAGCCCCAGTCCTGCTGATCCACATCTCCAGCATAAACGCTGACAGGTCCTTCACCTGGCCAGACAGACCCCTTCCCTCCTTGGCCCATTGCTTAGTTGGAAACGACACCCAGTTGCAGGGCATTGAAACAGGTCTGGTGAACAAATTAACTAGAAAAAAACCTGTTTTTAAAAGAGCCTCTTCTTTGCCAGGTGTCTGATGTGTGCTGACTTCCAGGGTTGAGATGAATGAGTAACCCTTGCTTTAAAAACTCAATCACTGTTTGAAGGCAGTTGGATGATTCAGCTTCAGAGACTGCTGGCCAGCTGCACACATGTGCCCCTGCTCCACTAGAGATGCCCGCACCCTTGGGGAGGTGCTGCGTCAGCCTACAGAGCCCTGGCCACCTGAGCTTACATGCAGGCATGGGGGTTGGGATTGGGCAGAAGAATCTGGCTATGTGGACAGCACGGCCCCACTTTCTATATTTCATAGAAGAGAACACAGGGTTTGTGACATCTGCCTGAGGTCACAGGAGACCTGCTGCAAGGTGGGGACACCAGCTGACCTCAGAAGTTAGGCAAAAGCACAGGACCCACGAACTCTCTCTGAGGCCACAGGCTGGCAGAGGAAGGGACGCTTTAGTGGAACTGCAGTGTCCAGTGGAACTGCTGATTGCATCGAGAGAAAAAGGATGAAAACCTGTGTACTGCCTGTCCTAGTTCAGGGAATAGTCAACCTTCAGCATCCTTGAGTATAGAACATGGTTCTCACGTTCACACTGCCATAGATCAGTCCCCGAGGTACTGTGGTTGCCAGCTGGCCCTTAGGGAGGCGTGTCCTCGTGTTCACTGCTGGACTCACTGCAGCTGGGGCCTTCAGTCAACATCTGCTTCCCTGCAGCCACTGGTCCTTCCCAACAGCCCTTCCTCACAAATGTCTCCACCACCAGTGTCCACATCTCTGGGTGGAGATGTGACCAATTGTCAGGGCCTGGGAAACACTCACACACATTTCTGTAGGTTTCCTTAAGCTGGGCAGGGTGTGGTGTGGGGTGGGGCTTTCTATAGATGGCAAAACATTTGTGTTTTCATGCTGATAGTAATGCAGACACACACATGTGTGCACACACCTGCACACACCCATAGCATACACGCACACACGCACACACACCTGCACACAGCATACATGCACACATGTGCACACACCTGTACATGCCCACAGCATCCATGTGTACACGTGCACACACCCACAGCATCCATGTGTACATGTACACACACCCACAGCATACACATATGTGTGTGCACACTACAGCACACATGCACACCTGTGCACACACAGTATACATGTACACACATGCACAACATATACTCTGGTCTCTTAGGAGCCACCCTGCCGGTGAGCGTAGTGCCTACTGAACTAGGATCTCCCGTGGGGAGCGAGATCCTGTGCCCTTGGCCTGCACTGGATGTGCCCATGAGGTGTTTGAGGGGTGGGAGTGCCCAAAAGCAGGCAACTGGACAGGGGTGCAGAGCTGTGGGGGAGGGGAGGAAGGAGCTGAAGCACTGGAGCAATGTGATGTCATCAGCTACATTATATTTTAATACAGATTTTATCGTTATAGTTTCATGTTTATCGATGTGTTTTGTTGTGGGTGTTACACGAAACCAAGTGAGAGGAGGTTGTATCAGTTGGACGACAGCTAGGCCACAATAATCTGAGTCTACTGGGGAACAAGCCATACCCTCCTGGCTCATCCCTTGTCTGTGGCATAGGGTGCCCTCAGGACACGTGCCTCCTATGCCTGTTTTCATCAGTAGCATCTCACTGTGACCCTGCGGACCCCCTCACACAGCTCCTTCCCTAAAGCTGTCTGGACAGCAGGATCAACCAGTGAGATCCAAAATGACTCACAAATACAAGACCAGTCTCCACGCCTTGCTCTGGACTTCTGTTGTGGGCTCAGCAGGTGCACTCTGAGTTCCTGAGTCCTCTGCAAGCTCCCAGGTGGTGCCGACACTGTGTCTGGCCTGGCACCTCTGGGCCTTCCCCAGCCACTGCACCCACCCCTGTAACCATGCTGTGAGCCCAGGCTGGAGGCAGCTCTGACCCTACATCCAGTGGTCCTTCTGCCTGAGACTGCTGGGCCCACCTAGGAGGCTGGGTTCCCTCCCTATTACCTCATTCCCCGACACATTTATATAATCAACCACCCCCCGGATCGCGGGGAAATGCATTTAAAACATTTCCTCCAATTTAAATGGCAATTAAATTAGACATTGTTGAGGCACCTGGGGATGAAGTTAAATAATTTATTTGCTTTTTTTCTTACATGGAAAGATGATACATCTGAACAATGCAAAAAATGTCACTTGTTAGAATAAGTAGGATTTTCTTTGGGCAGTGGACACCCCTACTACTTATCTTATGACAGGTGGCAGTGGGAGCCTGGCCCAGCTGGTACCTTCTTACTGCCTCTAGGACCCGCAGGACACACCCAGGGCCACTGCAGCCTGCCCCACCGACATCAATGACTCTGAGAAGGAAAATGGGCTCAGTAAGGTGGGAGATACTGGCAGGAGGCCGGGGTGGCTGTGGGAAGGAGGGAGGGTCAGGAGGGGCCTCAGGAGGCATTGCTGTGGTCAGGAGAGCAGTCACCTGGGTCCTTCTTGTCACTAACCCTGGAACACACCAGTGGGACAAGCCTGTTTGCTTTAGAGCGGTTTGTTTTAGTCACAGGAAAGGAGGCTGTGTCTGGGAGTCGGCCCTGTAACTGGTGTGTCCATCATCACATACTGAGCAAAGATTCCCACAGGGAGCAGCAGGTGGCAGCCGGGCAGGGCTCAGAGGCTTGGCAGGCAGGGGGCATGGCCAGAGCAGAGGTCTGCAGCCACGCCAGCTCATCACCTCCTTACTGTGGAAGGTGACAGATGTGCCAAGTGAGAAACAAGAGTCACCAGGAGCTGGGCAGTGACCTCCAGTGGGCCCATGTCACTCCAGCTACCATAGGACCAAAGGAAATGAGTCCTGACCAAGGGGGTGGCATCCACCACTGACAGCCTGGTGGGGGGCAGTGGCCTTGATGCTGGGAGTGGGGGGGGGCAGAAGCTCTTCTCTCAGCAGGGAAAAAGGGAAAGGCAGCCGGATACTCTAGGAAAACCCACAAATAACTTACAAATTCATAGTGAAGGGACAATTTCTGATGTGGTATGACTGTGAGTTCCAGGTGGGACAGAGGAAAGGGGCAAGGCCCGCAGGTTGTCAGCGTGGGAGGGGGCGGTGGAGCCCCAGGGCTCCTCACACGCTGTAAGAGTGACTCAATGATGAGTCTTCAAGGTCTAGGGTCAGTGTCAGACAGTGTCAGAGAGAGACAGAGGGAGGGAAGTTGAAGTATGTTACTTAACGGCTCCTAGGCAGTCAGTAAAGACGGAAATACCAACTGACAGAACTGGGAAGGCAGGAGGAACTGGACTGGCGGGAGGGACCTGCATCCATCTCCGGAGGAGGAGAAAGGCGGCCAGAACTGAGGTGCAGCCCCAGCCCCCTCGTCCTCGCTGCTCCCTCACCGGCCCTTCTCTGCCTCACTTTCCTTCCCATCACAAAGCACTGCTCTGGGAAACAGAAGAGGGGCAGGAGCCCGAGCCCCACGCACGTGTCCCCTTCCTTCCCCCCATTCCCGGGGAGGGTCACCCTGGTTCTGTCTGCTGCAGCCCTGGGGCTCCGCCCACCTGCCCCTCCTGTCTGTGGCTCCTCCTGAGGAGGCCTGGTCCCACCCTCTCCACGCTGGGGGCTCCACCTTCATCTCCAGCCCTGGCCTCTCTCCCAGGTGTCTTTCCTGCCTTTCTAGGCAAGGCCTCGGCTGCATGTCCCCAGCAGGACTTACTGCCTCCCCTGTCAACACAGTCCAGCTGTGTCTATATGGCCTCCAAATGCTGTGGTTTCACACCCTAAGCAGCAAGACTGACGTGCCTCCTATCCTGAGCCCTCCATGTGCCCCCCACACTACACACACAGGACTCTGCCTGCTCTTACCCTGTGGAGTAAGGTGCAGGGCTCAGGGCTGTGTCCTGGCTGTGGACTGAGTCCGACTCCCCAGCCCAGCCCTGTGCTCCAGCACCTGCCTTCGTGGAAAGTCTGAGCCCGGCCCAGCAGGCGTCAGGCCTGGAGAGTGCTCTGCGTGTTCTGTGTTATGTAATGTCACTCCCCACCACCCCAGAGCCTTGCGGGGGGCCATGGGTGTCCCACTCTGCACACAAGGTTGTCTCTCAAAGCCCCAGAAGTGGCCCAGCCCCCAGTGGAGCCAGAAATGCTGATCTGTGTCCATCTGGCCAGCCCTGGGTCTTTCTTAAGCCAGGCAGGGTCCCCACCTTCTCATAAACTCAGTGGGCACCTGAGTGCCGCAGAGCACTGACCCCTAAGCAGGGTGTTCCTGGGGGAGGAGCACCTAGGAGGAGGCCTGTGGGGCTCCAGCCCTGCCCTGCATGCGTGTAAGAGGGCCATGTCCTCTATTGGGGGACACAGGGGGGAGGCAGGCCCAGGTGGGGAGGGCTGGGCAGTGCCCACAGACTCTGCCTGGCTCTGGTAGACAGTGCTATTTTTCTTCTGAGGATCAGTAAATTTTCGCTAATTTCCCCAAACATTACCAGTCTGTCTCCTTAAAGTACAAACATATACAGTATGTTCATCATTTAAAATATCATTTCCTTAATGGTGGAAAATGTTCTCTAGCTGTTTCTTTCGAACTGTGAACAATTAGAGAACAGCACATTTCGTTTTGGAAATAAGTACTGTTAGTGATCATCGCAGACATCAGATGGTGGGGATAATTAAATTAGGGCAATATGCTGGGTCCTCTGCAAATCGCTGACAATCCTCTGTGGCTGTAATAACTGTGATTTGTCATGTCAGACCCGCCGTCAGCACCCAGGGTGATTGAGACAGGCTCCCGCCCTTGAACCTTAGATCACAATCCTGCCAGGGGCAACTCGCTGACCCGCTTCACAGCTGCACCTGCGTCTGCCTGAGAGGGCCCCTCACGAGAGTCTCCTGCTGAGATGTCAGAGGCTGCTGGGGTTGGGAGTGGTCCCGCTGCATCCATGAAGTGGAGCTGTGTGAGCACCTGGGTGTCTCTGTGTGTCTCTGTGTATTGTAAGTCTGTGCACATGTGTTCATGTGTATGAGTTTCTCTGTGTGTGTGTTGGAGTGTGCATACACACGTGTCTGCATGGGCGAGTCGCCCAAACCACCAGGCACTGGCTCTGGACTGGGCCCACAGTGGGACCACACAGAGTAGCCTTGTGCCTCCTGCTCCTGGAGCCCCTCCCTGTGGTGGAGACCCTTGGAGAAGGAGCCTGTGGAGAGAGCTTGTGGCTGGGTTTCAGTCTGCTTATATCTGGAAGCATTTAAGGAAAGGGGCAAAATTAGGAGTCTGTCCTGCTTTGGTGTGTGGGGAATGTCTTTCCAATAAAGTGGCTTTTCTTGTTATCTGTGAGCCCTGAGATCTCTGTTTTGGTGTGTGTTGGTTCAGGGCTTTCTCACTGTCCTGAGAAGAAAGTGAAGCTGTGCCCAGCTGCCAGGAATGCAGATGTGTAGGTTCCAGATGTGTAATTGCCAGGTACCAGGTGTGCAGGTACCAGGGGTGCAGGTGTCAGGTAGCAGGTGCCAGGTGTTCAGGTACCAGGAGTGCAGGTGTCAGGGGTGCAGGTATCAGTTAGCAGGTACTAGGGGTGCAGGTGCCAGGTAGCAGGTGCCAGGTGTTCAGGTACCAGGGGTGCAGGTGCCAGGTGTTCAGGTACCAGGGGTGCAGGTGCCAGGGGTGCAGGTGCCAGGTAGCAGGTACCAGGAGTGCAAGTGCCAGGTAGCAGGTACCAGGGGTATAGGTGGCAGGACTGCAGGTACCAGGTGCCAGATGTGCAGGTGTCCAGGTGTCTCAGTGCACAGGTGCACATATAGCAGATGGGCTGGGATGGCCCAGGGGATCTCACCCTGCATTTCTGCTTAGTCCTTTGTGCCAAATGACTCAAGTTTCCATCTGGGGTCCCATCAGGTGGGCAAACAGGGATCACCCCTTGGCCTTCCTTCTAGATGCTTCTTCCCGTAGCCTGACCATGAAGACACTGCTGTTCAGAGCTAATTGTGTTCAGTACCCTCCCCACTGGCGGGATGTGCCTGTGGTCGGATGGGTGAGAATGGAGATGCCGCCACCTGTGTGCAGCAGCCGGTCTCGTGACTGGGCATGTGGAGAAAGCACTGGTCAGTGCTACAAACCACTGGTCACTGAAAGGTGATCATTTCTGAGCTCCAGACGATGTTTGCGGCCATGCCTGAGGAGCCTGGGCTGTGGTCTTGTTTGCTTCCAGACCCACCTCCTCTCTTCAGCCCTGACCTGGACCAGGGAAGCTCCTGGGCTCCTCTGCTCTTGAGGCCTCTGGCAGGAGGCAGGAGGACCAGTGGTGGGGGAAGCCCTCCTGGCTGGCTCTGGGAGATGTCAACATGCTTCATGTCTGTCTCACTGCTGAGGGACAGAGCTCCTTCCCGGCAGCCCCTTGGAGAGCCCCTTGCTCCTGAGGGCTCCCACTGCTGTGCCCCAACCACAGCCAAGAGACACTCACGCAAGTGTCTCCTTTATGAAATGCACCTGGTTGCAGCTCGGCATGTGCTGCCCCAGCCTGGCTCATGACCTAGAGCCTCATCTTCCCACTGCGTGCTGGCCGGGCTTCCACATCTCTGCCGAGCAGCTCTGGTCTGGATGCTACAGGTGCAGAGAGGGGCCCACATGGACCGGTGCCTGTTGGCCTGTCCCGGGCTCTGCTGTGTCCAGCACACTGTCTCCAGCAGGGGCCTGTTGCTCACACACCTCACAGCCTCTCAGAGGACGCTGTTGCCCCTTCACATTTAAGTCAGGACAGTTCAGAGCTTGCCAAGTTTATAATCTTGTGACCCTGCTGCTCTGGCACATTTTTCTGTACACAGGAGGTGCTTCATGGGCATAGGATGGTTTGACTGGGACTAGGGCTCCCTGCAGGTGCAGAAGCCCTGGGCAGAGGGCAAGGCCCAACCTCCTCTTGACAGACACAGCTGACACAGGTGGGTGGGGAGCTGTGAGGGGAAAGGCCCGGAAGTTAGCAGGTGCAAGGCTAGAGGTCATGGTCCCTCCTGCCCCCCATGCTCCTGATGGTCCCTCCTGCCCCTCACGCTCCTGATGGTCCCTCCTGCCCCTCACGCTCCTGATGGTCCCTCCTGCCCCTCACGCTCCTGATGGTCCCTCCTGCCCCTCACGCTCTTGATGGTCCCTCCTGCCCCGCCCCCCCCCACGCTCCTGATGGTCCCTCCTGCCCCTCATGCTCCTGATGGTCCCTCCTGCCCCACACGCTCCTGATGGTCCCTCCTGCCCCCCCACGCTCCTGATGGTCCGTCCTGTCCCCCAAGCTCCTGGCAACACCGGCCTTCTGGACTTGCCTTACACTGTGGCCACCACAGAAGGACCCCCTCCAAGGGCCCGGGGGCAGGGCAGAGTCTTTGCCCCTTCCTGAGTCTCTTCCTGACCCTCAATACATGGGCTTCTGGCCATGAAGGTACAGAACTCAAAATCAATACCAGAAAAACAACAGAAACATCTCTAAACATGAGAAAATTAACACGCCTTTAAATAACCCACAGGTCAAAGAGGAAGCCTCAAAAGAAACTAAAAACGGCTGAATAGAAACAAAAACAAATGATGATAAATTATGTGGGATGCAGGAAAGGGTCAACAGGGAAATTCATAGCAGTTGATGTTCAGAGGAAACAAAACAGCCTTCTAGTTAATAACTCGAGTTTCTGCCTCAAGAAGCTAGAAAAAGGAGGGAAAAAAACAAAGAACAGAAATCAATTATATTAAAAATAAGAAGATAACAGAGAGAACCAATAAAACAGAAACCTGTTTCTTTAAAAAAGTCAAAAAAGTTGATAAATCACCAGAAAGACTGACAAAGATGATGAGAAGACACAAGCCCTGATGCCAAGAGTGAAGGTAGGAGGCCGCTGCATTGAAAGTCGTTAAAAAGAAAACAAGAGGCTTGGCCCGGTGCTCAGCGGGTAGAGGGCCGGCCAGGCTGGCGGGTTCGAACCTGGCCCAGGCCTGCTAAACAACAGTGACAACCGCAACAACAACAACAGCAACAAAAAGCAGCCGGGCATTGTGGCGGGCACCTGTAGCCCCAGCTACACAGGAGGCTGAGGCAAGAGAATCACTTAAGCCCAAGATTTTAAGGTTGCTGTGAGTTGTGACACCCCAGCACTCTACCGAGGGTGACATGGTGAGACTCTGTCTCAAAAAAAAAAAAAAAGAAAGAAAAAAAAGGAAGAAAAGAAGAAAGTATTACACAGATTGGACAACTTAGAAGAAATGACCAATTCCCTTCAAACCACATACTGCCAACACTCAACCAACCTGAAAGAGGCAATTTCAGTGGGCCTCCAATAACCATTTAAGAAACTAACTCACTATTTAAAGTACTTCCCAAGGGTATGTAGCCAGGCTGTGATGGTTTCACTGGAGAATTCTATAAAACTTTCACAAAAGCATTAATACCAAATTTACAATCTCTTTCAGAAAATTAAAGGGGAAGGAACATGTCACTCATTTCAGGAGGCCAAAAGTGCCTGACATCAAAAGCAGACTCAGAGCACACAGAGAGAGGACTGCAGCCCACTCTGTCCCCTCACCCAGACTCAGCACACAGAGAGAACTGCACCCCACTCTGTCCCCTCACCTAGACTCAGACAGCACAGAGAGAAGACTGCACCCCACTCTGTCCCCTCACCCAGACACAAAAACTCAAGCGGAGGCCTGCAAGCCACGGCCAGGAAGATGTGAACAGAACCATGCATCATGCCTGAGTGTGACTGTGCTTGTGTACAAGGCTGGCTCCACATGTAAAGTCAACCCACACAATCCACTTTTCAACAGCTAAAGGGGAAACCAATGGTCATATCAATAAGCATAGAATAGCCATTCAGTAAAGTCCACGGTGAGCTGAGTGTCAGACGTCTGCTCCCAGGATTATGGACCACGATCGTGACTCGTGTGGACACTGACCAATTGTCTTAAGTGGATATTTGTATTCTCTGCCTTAAAGTCCAAACTTCAGACACATTTTCCAGCAACACTTGGCCTAAGCCAATGGAGTCACCAGGACTGTCACTCCTATGATAATGGAAGGGTGTCACATCCTAGTCACCACAGGCCACAGGGTGGCCCGGGCTCTGCATGGCATTGGAAGTAAAAGGAAAGCACATTTCTGAAACCTTTCCTGGAGCAAAACTCCTGTGAGGAGAGTGGGAGACAGAGGTGCAGGCGTGAGAGAAGCACCAGGTCAAGTTATGAAAGTGTCATCTTCCCAGTCAGGCTGTCAAGACACAGAAGTGTGGGGACACCCAAGGATGCAGGCAGCAGACAGTCTCAGCTCTCGAGGTTCCATGCCATGTCTCTTGTTCAGAAGGAAATACCTACGACAAGTCAGAACACAAAACCCCCTTGCTGCAGCAGCCCAGGGTTAGGGCCAGCCTGAAGGGTGTGCCCATTCAGGAGGGCAGCATCCCACCCACGTGGCCCTGTTAGCAGTAGTAAGAAGACAGGAAAGGGGGGCGGCTGATTGGACGACACACACTGTTTTCATGCATTGGGGTTCTGTGTAGATATTAAAAAAAAACTCTTAACTGCTGAAAAGAACTGATGAAGTAACCAATATTACAATATTAAGATAAAACTATTGAGTAAGAGAATATAGAATATGCTCTGAGTTGGGCAAGAGTGGTGTGCATACTCTCATCTTGGCTGAGTGTGGACTGCCGACAGGTAGTCAGGAGCGTGGCTGTCCTTGGGAGAAGGGCCAGAGGCTGGAGTGTGACCCCATCTTTGTCCCTCATGCAAAGATGGTGTGGCTGGGAGAGACAGCAAACCTCGCTCCCCAGGGAGGCTCCTGATAGGCAAGGGGATTCGGAGTTGGGAAGAGGCCCCATAACCTGCTCCCAGGAGCACACAGGTGGGCACTAGCCCAGACTCCAGGGCAGCAACAGGAGAGGAGTCTGGGGTCACTCAGCCAAGAGGCTGGGACAGAGATAAGGTGAACATGGAACAAACCCACAGCCGAGGCCTGATGCTGCCGACACACAGGATGCATGGAGGATGGAGACTGTCCGGCGGGGACTGGGGCTCAGGCTCCTTTCCCCATCCTCAGGTGGCCACAGGCTGTGTTTTTTGCAAATGTCCTCTGGACAAGTCCTTACATTTTAAAGAGAAACCCACAATATGGGAATTGAGAAGAATGACTTGGCATCACAGAAGAGAACCTCCTTCTAGGAACCGGACCTTTCAGGAGGATGGAGGCCCCTGATGGCTGTGTTCAGGGCACCACTCCTCACAGAGTGAGCTGGGGCTGATCCCGGCCTGCAGGGAGCCTGCCAGGTGGGCCCTGAGCAGCGGTAGCACCAGAACTTGGGAGCCTGCAGTGTTACCTGGGAAGGTCCCTGCAGAGCAGAGGTGTCTGGATGACTTGATGCTACCAGGTGAGTAGACCTTACACCAGCTGGGCACTGTCCCACATGTGCTCTAAGCGGACACAGCTACTGTGACACCTTGCAATCAAGGTCCATGCAAATCAAGCTCCTGCCAAACAACGGGCTGGGCTTTGCCAGGCAGCTCAGAATAAGCGAGGACAGAGTGGGGGTAGCCTGTGACAGCTCAGCTGGAGAAACAGGATAGCAAAACATAGGGGCCACCACTCACTGGGTTGCTGGGTTAAAATAACTGTTGGGGATGTTATTGTGATAATAGGGGAAAATTTAAATAAGTGCTATCCTCAGATGCTTAAGTAATTGTCATTGTCGTGAGGCCCTTGTTCTTAGAGACACAGGAGAAGCTGAAGTTCCTGTGTGTACAGGCTCACATGCCCTGGCCAGCTCCCAGGGTTCTAACACACACAGGCTGATACATGCACACACATGCTATGCACATGCACACACATGCTGTACACACGCATGTGCATGTGCCGTACACCCGTGCCAACACATGCATCACATATGCACACATATACATGTAAGTCACACACTGCATACACGTACACACTCACACAATCTGTATACACTATATACGTGCAGCATACACACACTGTATACATGTATTCACATGCTGCATACATGCTGTATACATGTGCACACTCTGTATACAGTGCACACACACTATATACACATATGCACATGCTGTATACATGCACACATACACTGTACACACGCATGCTGTACACACATGTTGCACACACGCTGTATACACAGACAAGCACACTGTGGCTTTAACTTAACACCTTTAACACACAGACCCAAGCAGGCTTTCAGACTCCCTGTTAGAAATGCTGTTTGGAGGTGGAGCTTGAGACCCCTGAATCCGCTGCAGCCAGAAGGAAGGCACCTGGGCCCCTGAGCCTCCCCTCTGTGTGCAGTCTTCCAGATAGCGGAGCTGGGGCTGGCTGGGACCTGTGCGGGGACAGCAGGCATCTTGTTTAGATGAGTGAGCATTCTCTGTCCTTAGCACTTTTTGTGTATCCACTTATGTGGTGCCTAGAACACCCTTCCAGCAAGTGATGGAGGACCTGAGGGCCTACATGCCATGCTGGCAAGTGTGGGCGGGTGACTGTGTACGAGTGAGGTCATGTGATACCCCAGAACACCCCAAGTTCTGCCACCCATGGGCTGTCATCCCCACAGTGGGGTAGATGTCGGGTATGGAACACACCAAGGCCTGTGACCCACAGCACATGGTGGTCCCTGAAGCCAGGGTTGGAGCAAACAGCCCCCGCCTCTTCTCACAGCAAGTGGCTTGACCTGGCTGTGGCAGAGCTGGAGCTTCAGAGCCCATAGACCCCGGTGTTGTGGGCCCAGCTCACCCTCATCATGTCTGCTGTGCTCATCTTTGGTTTTGAGTGGGGGTGTGCCCAGCCTGACCAGTGGGGACATCACAAGGTCCATAGTGCTTGCTGTGTCCCACCCTCCCCTCCCCCTTCCTAATCAGATTGATTTAGTCCCGAGGATACGGTTGACTTTCCACCCAAGCCTTTGTGACCAGGAACAAGAACTTGCCCTTTTAATCATAAAACCAGGAACTCACAGCCCAGTCGCTGCTTCACTGAGCCCGAAATGACTGCAGTGAAAAATGCCTGTGGCTCCTTGTGGAAATCATTCATAAAAGTTTAAAAAACCTCCTCATGGTGTTCTCTAAGCTTTCAGTTTTATGTGACAAGGGACGAAAAATGACCTCTATTCTGCAGGCCCCTCCAATTCTGGTCGGGAGCAGCACTGCAGGGCACAACTCGCTCCTCAGTCTCCTCAACGTCATGGCCAAGGACAGTTTCCAGGAGAAAGTCGGACTCAGAGGCTACAGACAGCTCACAGAGAAATGCATCGAGACAGACCATGATGGGGCAATTGAGAAACACAGCACCACCCACAGGCAGTGCCACAGGTCTGGGTCTGCGGGGTGCCACATGGAGTGTGCATCCCTTTGGAGACGCATCAGGTATGGGGGCAGGGAAGGCCTATGCAGGGCAGCCAGTGGACATCTAAGGGCACACGACTGTGAAGGGTGGAGGACCTGACGCATGCCCATGGGGTTGTCACTCCCACGTGGTCCTCACTCCTACACTGCTAAGCCTGCCATGGAAGCCAGGTGCCACCACATGGCTGTGCAGAGGTGACAGAGGCCTCAAGAACACAACCCTTCTCCCTTTGAGATATAGCTTCCCATGTGGTACCTCCACGCTGGAGGGTCAGAGTGGTAGAGAACTGAGCTCAGCAGGGGAAGTGAAAGTGCAGAATTTTAATTACAACACTATCAGCAGTATCAGGAGAGAAGATTTTCCATACTCGGGATTCTGATTTTATATTGAATGTGCATATAAAATGCCACATAGGACAACTGTAACCAAATTATATCCAGTTACATCTTGGTGAGATTTTGATTGAAACAATCAAAGGTAAAGAGAATATCTTAAAAGCTACAGGGAAACAGTGACAGGTCATCACCGGAGAATGAGGAGGAGACCTGTGCAAACTCCTCATCTTGTGAGAGACCCGGTGATGTGCGGTGGGAAGAGAACTACTCACCTGGAGTTACAGATGCCGCAGAGCATCATTCCGAGTAAAGGCAAAAGTAAAGACATCAGAAAACCAAAAATATAAATCCCCAAACATCTACATTTAGAAGGAATAGAAGGCAAGTTCAGCAATGCAAACATTAGGGAAGCTGGTAGCCACAGACCTTTGTGAAAGAGCTACTACAGTGTGCCCTTCAGCAGGGATGAAAGGGAAGCCAAATAAATACTGAGATGCAAGGAGTAACAAAGAGCAAGGAGAGTGGAAACACATGTCAGAGGATTTGGATTAACTATTAAATGGAAAAATAGCTATGGGAACAAATTGTGTTAACTTGTATGTCACATTTCACAGGTTTCCAATATAACTGCCTGGGGAGTTAAATCAGTACGTCTTACACTGTGGACGTGCTGATTATTAGCACATAACCTGCTGGCATTGAAAAGAACACTGATTGGTTTCTAAATCATGAAGTTCTGGTGGGTTGTTTCCGAATCATGAAGTTTTGCCAGTTGCTTTACATGTAAAGCATTTTAGCCTGTAAGTAGCCACCTGTAGCCAGAAGATAACTGGGTATGTGGAGCTCTCCCCAGAGCTGTCAGTCTCCAGAGCTGTCTTTGTACCCGCCTGCCAACTTGAGACAGACCTGGGAACACACACAGCTTTCTTGGTGTGTCTTCCTGGGTTGATTCTCAAATTTGACTTTCAATAAGTCAATTTATTTGGGGTTGATCCTCACATTTGGTTTTCAATAAATCAAATTATTTCTGCCTCAACAGCCTAATTTCAGTTGAAAATTGTTTTCTTTTCTAGAAAAACGTCCTAGACAAAAATAATGAGACCAATTGTGTGCAGAGTAGGGCAATGGTGTGGAATTCATACTGTGATTGTTACCTTGTTTGGGAGTAGAATGGAAATGTTTTGTAATTTTAGATTTTATTAGAAAAATTTGTAGTAAGATTGCATGTTAAGTTTAAGAAAACTTAAAGTTTCCCAGAGAAGGCTATATAACTTTACAGAAAAGATTTTCACAAAAATATAAAACAATATATGAACTTTATCCTATACAAACTTTCCATAGAATAGAAAAGAGAGAAAACTCCTCAACTAGTTTTATTAGGTTCTTGTATCCTAATGTAAAGTTAGAAAAATGCAATACACACGAAGAGAATGATGAGTCCATCACATTTACAGACATAGCCATCAAAACTATAAAACACCAGCAATACATACCAGCAGCAGATGTAAACACTGAGAAATTATGACCAGATAGGACAAATAGATGGTTGCACATCAGAGAATCTGTTTACTCTATTTAGATGTTAAAAATGAAAGAATATTGAAGAATATCCTTCAATAGGTACAAAATGCATTTGAAGAAATCGTTATTCATTTCTTCTGAAATTCTAACAAGTGAAGGAAAAAGGGAATTTACTTATTCTGATAAATGTAGAGAACGTATTTGATATTGAAATTGCAAAAACGTTCCCACCAGACTCCGGAGCAGAAGGAGAATGTGGCCTTGTCCTGATGACCACAGCCACTGCACAGGGCTGGGAACAGCCGGCAGCTCATACGGTCAGGAGTCTGAACCCAGGTGCAGTTATGCAAAGACAACAGGGAAGGGTTGGCCAAGAAAGTCATCAAGTGTAAGAGTGACATCAGACACCCACAGATTCCCTGCCATCAACCATAACCAACTAGAGCAAGTGAGAGAAGGAACCGTCTATAATGACAAAAGTTCCCAGGAACAGATCTAACAAAAGATAAGCAATTCCCCTTAGAAATAAAATTATGAAAAGACATGTAAATTATAACACAGTTGAAAGACGGGAAGAACAAATGAATATGTGGAGAGGTACAGTTATTGACACCGTGTAAAGATGGCAGTTCTTCTCAAAGAATTAAAGTCAGCGTGATCCACGTCAGAGTACCAGATGGTTTTTAGTGACCCTGACAGCAGAGTGTAAGGTTCATCAGATCGATACCGATGGAGCTCGGCAGAGGCCCCCGCACCAAGCACAGAGGGGGCGGGGTTGCCGTGTGGGGTGTGGGATGTGCTCCAGGGGTCTGAGGGTCTCCCGTGTGTATTAGTGCACCCGTGGACCGAGGGCCCAAGGGACCAGGCAGAGGACACTGGTGGACCTGTCACACAGGGGAGCTGGAATCTGATGGGACTGCTGGATAGGAACCACCGTCAGAAAGGACATGCACCTGCTAATAAAGATCTAAGTACAGGGGAGGCACGTCCTGGTAGAACCCTCCCCTCCCCTAAATGCTCCAAAGACTGAACTGTGAAAAGCAGAACTTCAAAACTTCCAGAAAAAAATAGTGCTCAGTATTTTTACGGCATTAGTATACGGAGGGACTTCCCAGAGCAGACTTTCCTCCATCATGGGGGAGGAAAATGCTGAAAGTGTTGATGATAAAATCAGCCGATGTTTATCCTGTGGTCCTTCCCCCTGGACGTTGTTGGAAGCACTTTGCAAATATCAGTTGGTTAATTTTCTCAGCAAACCCCACTTTGGAGAGGTGGCAGCTGAGGGCAGTGACATGGCAGAGGAGCAGAACTGGTTCTCCTGGTCAGTGCGGATGGGACGCTTCACTCCTGACCACGATGGCCGACACTGACAGTGAGTGAAACCTACAGGACAGTAGAGGGTGTGATATGGTGAAAACCGAGCAGTCAAGCCTGCGGGAGAGAGAGTTTGTGATGCAAAGTTCATAACAGGAAAGAAGTTAGTGTCTGTCACTTAAGAGAAGGTCAACTCACAAGAAAAACACGATCTTGGATCATAAAGGCCAATGGCTAAGGTGACCAGATTTTAACATTGGTAAAGCGGGACACCATTGACGGGGAGGGGGGGGCACTTAATTAAACATTTGGTCTATATGAAGGAACAAAAATTTTCATAGAACGCAAAAATAGCATTGTAATATATATTTTTTAATTTCAACATAAGTACAATTTACAAATATAATACATTAAAAAATTATGTATAGTATTATTTTGTTCTTTGGCATATTTCTCATTTGAGTGAATTTTTTTTAGTAGATTGCTGTCGTTGTTTAAAAGGTCATGAAATTTTTCACAAGAATTTGTTAAATTATATTTCACACATAAAATGGCTTTCAAAGTCTCAACACCTAATTGTGATTTTTCTGATGTCCACACTTTATTTACCATAGAAAAAACGTGTTCAGTTGCAGCATTAGTTCCTGGTAAGGACAGTGTGTATCCCACAATTTTTAGTGCATTATTGTATGGAACATGGTTTG
>CAUYQV010107177.1:0-32499 GCA_963574575.1 Galagoides demidoff
TTTTTTTTTATTAATTGATAGCTGTATACATTAATGCAAACATGGGGCACATTGTACTGTTTTCATATACAATTTGAAATACTTTCATCAAGCTGGTTAACATAGATTTCATGTCATTTGCTTAGTCATTAAAACATTCATATTCTAGTTCTAGAAAAGTTCACTGGTCCCCTTGTTAGACAGATATATAGGTGATCTTTCCGGTCACCCTTCCACCACCCAACCACCCTTCTCCCCTCCAATTGTAATTCTTAAAGAAGGCAACAATGAGAAATTATATTTAACATAGAAAAATGAAGAAAGAAAAGAAAGAATAAAAATGAGAAAAATCTAGAAGGAAATTGTTGAAATTAAAAAACAAAAACAAAGCAGTATATATATGTCTTGCTGAATATTATCTGAGCAACAGGTGACATTCTGTGGTATGAGATGTTAATCACAATGCTGACACAGCTATAGGAGATGGAAATTGGAGGCCTCTGTTGATTTCTCAAACCCCAGAGGGTAGAGAGCATAAATCTCTCCACATCCCACTTAAAAGGCACTTTAAACTTCTATCCTTGGCTAAGCAGTTTTCCCAGGAGAACATTTGTTGCTTGGGTCACTCTTGAAGTGGTTGCCACTTACCCAGTGTGCCAAAACCCATCTCACTCTATGTCCCTGGGGGCCAAGGCTGTAAGGTATCTCAGTCCCTGCTTTTAGGATGCTCAGTCACTAGATTACTCACCCAAGGTCTTGTTCCCCATCCTTGACCTGAGAACCTAACAGCAGAGCTTCACAGGGCAGTTCTACTACAGTGGCTCTACAAGGCCAACAACCAAATACTATTAGTTCTGTCTGACTCAGCAGCTCAGTCTTGGGCACAGGACAATGCTTAAAGTCCTTTACACTCTTGCCCAAGTTCTCCCAAGATAGTTCACCTGAGTGCCAAGTCTAATAAAAAAAAAAAAAACCAGCATACAGGCAAGGCCTTTCCAGTTTTCATTCTCACTGTTGCTGTACTTATAGTTGCCGGTGGGATTAGACTGAGCAAACACACCCAACCACTTTCCAGTTCTCCACTGCTTTTGTTCTCATAGGGTCCAGAAGTCACTCGCTAATTTCTTGTGTCCGAAAAGTTGTGTTTCTGGGAAGATATCACCAGTCAGATAAATCTGGAGTCTTCTCTACCCAGTCTCACTGTGCCTAGTTGCAAGGAAGCTGTTACTCAGCTGCCATCTTGCTCCTCCCCTCACTGCCCAAGATTTTTAAAAGATTTTATCAACAAGATGTGTTTCCTCTATCAAAACCCTCTAGTGGGTCTTTTGAGGTGGCCATGTGGTTTTTCTTATTCAATTCTGTTAATGTAGTGTGTTCTATTAGTTGATTTTCTCATATTGAGCTAGATTATCAATCCTGGTAATAAATCCAATTTGGGATACATGTATAAAATATTTTGTATAGTACCAGATTTTTCTTGCACCTATACCATGTATCTCTTATACATGTGATACTGTGTTTCCCCCTTTGCCCCGGAAAAATACATTAGTACCATCATAGCTCAAGGAAATGTAAGCTGCTAAATTCAAGTTATTCTCCTGAGTTTATCCTTCTCAGTAGCTGAGAGTATAGGCCCATTCCACCAGTACTGGGGAAGTATTGCACTTATTTCTTGGATAAACGGGGTCTTACTGTGTTGCTCAGTCTGGGCTGAAACCCCTTAGCTTCCAGTGATCTTTCTGCCATGGCCTCTAAAATGGCTAAGACTGTAGTTGTGAGCTATGGTGCTCATCAATGCTTATGTTTTTGTGAAGGTTTTTCTCTATTTTCCTCATAGATAATGGCCCACAGATTAAAAAACAACAACACTATTCAGATATTATTCACACACTCCACAATTCACCAATTTCACATAGAGTTCAAGACTATACATTCAAGGATCACTTGTACATTTTGTTTGTTTTTTACTAGACAAGATTCATTTAAGGTGGAGAAAAGAGAGATAGAGGAAAGAAAGGCGTGAAGGAAAGAAAAGCTATATTAGTTAGCTTGATGCAAGCACTCCAAATTGTATTAAAAAAACACATTGTACCCCACATATGCATAAATGTATTCATGATCTATGTGTATACGTCTTAATAAAAATAAATGGAGGGAGCAAGCGAATGAGAAAGAGAGAAATGGAGGAAGAAAAAAATAATGTGAGGGAGGGTCAAAGGAATAGAGGGAGTGAGGGAAACAAAGAAAGAGAACATAACCAATCTTGGTGGCTCAAACCTATAAACCTAGCCCTCTGTCATGCTGAGATGAGTGGAGTTCTTAACAAACAAGTGCTGAGAATGGACTGAGCAAGAGTCAGACCCTGTCTCTACTAAAAAGTAAAAAATTATCTAGGTATTGTGACTGGCACCTGTAGTCCAAGCCACATGGGAATCTCAGGCAGGAGGTTTGCCTGAATCCTGGAGTGTGAGGTTTCTATGATCTAGGGTGAGGTCACAAAACACTAATCTGGGCCACATATGGAAACTGTATATCAAAAATACCTAAGCACAGACCCATGCACGTGCAAACCAACAAAACAATACACAAATTTTTCATTATCTAAAAATACCAGAATTATCTTGTTGGTTCAATCAAAGTAGATATGCTTAACACCTCTGAAGCTTTGACCAAATTGAAGCTATAGACAGGCATAGTCAATTTGTAAGCTTCTCTCAAATGGATGTTTTGGGGTAGTTGTCAAAAGAGGTCCTTAGAATAGCATCCCATGGGCAGTGCCTGTGGCACAGTGGGTAGGGTGCCGGCCTCATATAACAAGGGTGGTGGGTCCGAATCCAGCCCTAGCCAAACTGAAACAAAAATAGCCTATTGTTGTGGTAGGTGCCTGTAGTTCCGTGTACTCAGGATCATAAAGCAAAAGAATCCTGTAAAGCCAGGGGTTGGATGTTGCTGTGAGCTGTGTGGCCATGGCACTCTGCCAAGGATGACAAAGTGAAAGTCTGTTTTAAAAAAACAAACAAACAAACAGTGTCCTACTTAAGTAACTTCAGGCAGTTTTGTGAACTGTGATGTAGCTTCAGTCACCCTGCTGTACAAAATCTAAACAGTTTTTGTGAGCCTATAGCCAGGAACTTCAACCATCATTACTGTCAATAAGGTACAAATGGGAGATCACTTCTCTGTGTGGATAGACAGTAAGAAGAGACCTTGTTAAAACACTTGAGGAACACCAGCTGAAGTGAGCAGAAAAGGCCACTTAGTACCTTTGACCAGAAATCTGCATCCCAGGACATTACAGGATGAAGTCATACATGGTCACCATCAATGACATCACAATAGGTGTTCCCCTGGGTTACCATCTTTAAGCTTAACATTATTTCTGCTAAGCATGTGTAGTAGCTGTCCGTGTTTGTCTATGAGTTCAAAGTGTTACAAAAGTGTGGGGTTCTTTTCTCCATGCTCAATTTCTGCTTCATAAACTTTGTATCTCTGGCCAAGGGATTCAACGACCCTATGTTTCCTTTTTACACGATGGATTTGTAAGCAAATGGACGAGTGTGGTTTATACTCAGTGCTGACCTGGAATATTACAGGCCAAGAACCCAAGCCCAAAGATCAGATAGTCATTTGACAGACCTGACAGGTACATCACATAATTCTCAGTTCTACTATTCATGATGTTTTATTCTTTGTCTAGAATAGGCTTGTTTGGGATGGGATGGTAGGTATCTCAATGAAAGTTCTCTCTTGATATCTGGTTAGGTAATTTGTCCAGTAGTATACTCAATAGCTGCAGTTATTTATGATGATCATGGGCTATATTAGGCTATCTGAAAAGGTCCAACATTCCTGACCTCTGGGCCAGTTTTGTCCAAACATTTGTCTTCTTGGCCACATAGGAAATAGAAAAGTTATTTTGAGCCACACGTTCACTACACAATCACAAATGGTACTCAATTTCCAAAGACATCAGGAATTTGAATTTTAGAGAATTTGTTGGCCTCTCTTAATATTTATTTTATTTTTTAGGACAAACTTTGGTCTCAGTCAGTTACAAAAAACACTTTATTTTTTATTTTTTGAGATCAATTGAAATTATTACCAACAATATATGTTAGGACAGACCAATGTCTTATATGGTAGGACAGACCAATGATTTATAATATTGGAATATACATATAACCATAATTCACACAAAATTAATCACCATTTTATATATGAAAATGTTTCCTATACATTTTTAATAAATCAAATAAGTCTAATTTTTTTTCTTCATGTTTAGAACCTGTCAGCCTCAGTGCATGTGGCTTGTGCCACGACTAATGTGCTACTAGCACCAAGTCCCAAATTTAGAGTTTTGATTTTGGAAGGTTTGTCTAATATCAAAGGCTTAAAACATTTGTTCAAAAAAGATTACTAGCCAAAAGATTTTAAAAGAAATAAATAGTCAACTGGATCACATGTAAACTTCTTCACAAAATCTCTTTTATGACCTTCATTTCAACCTGCACAGATAATCTACAAACATTCTGAATCTTCTTTAATTTTGCCCTGCCTTTCACTTTAACCGTTCTGTTTCAGGACAAATTTATCACACAAGATTCTTTCCTTACACAATGCCATTTTTTTTTTCTGTTTAATTTCTCTTATTTCAAAAAACTCACTTTTCATAAAACAGTATCACAGTTAACCATTCACTCACCAAACTGATAATTAGAAGGTTTAAAAGATAAGAATCTTTCTATTTGATGAAGACTCAGTTTTTTCAATAATTTAAATAACCAAATTATTACACTTTATAAATAAGAGACAATTTTATATTGTGAAATATAACATTGATATGGGATTTTCCCATTCAGGGCTAGACAGAGAATCCTTATTTTTTTAGGCTCAGGTAAGCTCAGAAATGAGATTTTCATTGCTAGGCACAAACACGTTGCAGGTCATACCCTTTGAGCCCTAGCAAGGTTAAAATAAAGCAGTTCCAAAAATTTTGGATAGCTTCACTCTGAGTAGGGAGTGCCCACCCTAATTTTCTCCCAGATAAAAACTACAAAGACTTAATAATCTTGCCCAAGGTGTGGGGCTGTATTCATTTATTTGTAAGAATATCCAGTTTATAAAAGTATATTTCCATTTATCAAGTTCCAAAAGTATTTGGAGGAGTCAAGACAGGGGTGAAACTGACTAGACTGAACATTTCTTGTTCCATTCCTACACTATTCTGCCCAAATTTAGGAACAGGGAGTGGCCCTGGTCAGGGTATTGTTCAGTGAAGTGGGAAAGCCAGGTGTCTGTCAAAAGGAGTGGGCAGGTCTTCATAGGCAGTGAAAAGAGTCAAAACTCCTCTTACTATGTCTGAATTTCTAGCCAGTCTTTACTGCCATCACTGGTGGCAATTCTGTTGCCTACATTATTGAGAATGAAGGCTTAACAGGAAATGTGATTAGATTACAAAATAAATGTACTAACAAGTCAAGAGGGTGGGAATTTTGGACACATCAGGGGAAAATATTATTATAAAAATCTACCCAATTACTTTATCTTGACTGATGGTAATGAGGAGTACCACAATCAGGCAAATGCCAATCATAAGAATCCAGAAAGGAAAGACAGTCGGAGTAACAACCCTTGATAGTAGGAGAATAAAAGAGACAAGTCACCGGAGTCTTTATGCGGTTCATGAGTGTCTTCACTTCCTATGATAAAGACCTCCCTAGACTAGGAAAAAGAAAGGGCCTAACATCAAGGGTTAGTAGCTCTGATAGAAGAGTCCTTCCCAAGTGACCAAAAAGGAGGGGCCCAAAGTCTGGCAAGGAAGGGGCATCAAAGAGCTAGGGAAATTCAGAAGAATTAGAAATAGCTGGGAAAAATTCTCCAGGTGGGGACAGAAGCATGAACAAGGTCAACACAAAGAGATAAAAACAAGTCAGGGTCACATGCTATCCAGTGGACAAGTCCACAGGGGCAGCCCTACCTAGCCCAATACTAATAAAAAGGATGAAGAAACCAATGATTGCCAGGACAAAGGCACAGCAGGTGGTGGTGGGGTATAGGACATATAAGAGCAAGTAGGTAAATAAAACAATATTAGACAGAGCAAAGTCTTGAAGGGTCCCTTGAAGGAAAAGATCCTCAATCCACTCACAAATGTCTCCAGTACTGTTTGTTTGAGGCCAAGACCAATCCTCTAATAAACACTGAACAAATGACACAAAATGACAAGACAGACATGGGCATGACATGAAGAATGTCTAATAGTCCACACTTACTCTCACACCTAGTACTCTCAGAACCAGAACCAGAACACACTTTTATACACTTTTAACAGGTCTATGAGTGATTTAGCACCCCAGGGGCTGATTGGACCCCCACTTTCATTCCAATGGTGTTTCTGGTGATAGTGTTATGCCCAAAAAATACTCCCAAATGGCCCCAACTGACAAATCCGAGACAAATCCGAGACACACTCCAATGTAAAAAGCAAGAGGTGAGGTTTATTCAAACCCAGGTTTGGTCTCTCTGGGTGCACACACCAAGAAGAGCCTCGAACCTGGGTTGGAGGCAGTTTTTATGGGGTACAGAAAGCAAGAAGGGAAGAAGGGTATGAGTACACTTTTCATTGGCGGTTAGTGATTTCATTAGTAAAGTTACATTCTTGATTGGTGGCTGATGATTTCACTAGCAAAGGAGGATTTGGATTGGTACAGGTGAGGGGTGGGAGATTTCTTAATTGGGGGTTAGGGTCGAGGCAGCTTGATTAGGTGGCTGGAGGGAAATACCTGTGTTTTAAGGTAATAGAAACTTATTGTTTCTTGTGGTAGCTGTTTGCCAAAGGTGACTCAGTTAACAAGGCAACAGCTATGGTTGAGCAACCAGGAATGGAATGGGGAGCTGCAGGGTGTGGCCCTCTGGGCTAGGGGCTTAGAAACGGAACTCATGCAGTAAACAGCTAGGAATGGGGCTTGTGCAGTTGTAATAAACAACAAAATGGAGCTAGTCTGGCCCTCACATTAGGTGTTGACACACATTTCTTGGAGTCTCTGACAGGCCAGTAGGGCTGAAGCTCCCCACTGGTTGGGTCATTCTACTGACACATACCTCTGAGAGCTTCTAACAGGCTAAAAGCCCCGCAACCCTGGGTCCCTGTCCAAACTTCCTGTCTCTTTGGCCTTCCCTTGGAGGTTTCTAAGGGCTCTACACAAATTACAACAAATGAATTCAACAAACAGTTACGTGTCTTCACAAAAATTCAAAACAAATAAGCATAAAAAAATACCATCAATAGTTAATTAATGTCTGCAGACACTAGCTGAAAATAGATCTTAAAGTATCTTACTTCTAGAGGTAAACTCACAGGTGAATTTAGGAGTGATCATCAGCTGGTCTCCCAAGGGCTCCAGGTTCTCCAGGGGCCCTGGGATGTTTCCAGGGGGTGCATCTCCTCAGAGGGACCACAGCATGTCCCCTTCCTGGAGGCCACCTGAGGATCAGCAGAATAAGAGGCAGACAGAGTAATGCCAATTCAGAAAGAAAAACAGCTGTTGTTTCAAAAAGTAAAGAGGACTCTTTTTTTTCCTTTAGTTCCAAATAAGTAATTGACCTTGGGTCTTCTGCTAAGAGCTGGTACCTTATCTCAAGGCTATTTGTAACAAAGTAACAACAGTTTTTAGCAGGCAAAAGGATAGAAAAACAGTTTTAACAAACTTTGTATTAACACCTTAATTGCCAAAGCCAGAGGGTCCCAAATGCAGGTGGGTTATTTACACTGCAGTGTTAAGATAAAATAAGGAAGTATAAAAGGGCCATGTAAGAAAAATAGAAACCAGTAAGCACATCACGCTGCCAAACTGACCAACATTCCAGGGAAACAGTGTACAATAAAGTCCAAGTCCCACCCTGCCAGCTATGTTGAAGGCAATGGGACACACAGGAGACATAAGAGAAAGTAGGTAAAATGCTAATTTTCACAGGATGAAATTCCTAGAGAATTTCCTGATATCCAATGCTGCAGAAGACAAACAAGTCTGACATGGGGAACAAAGGAGACAGACAGATAGAAAATAAGTCAGGCACAGAGCCATGCCTGACCCCCACTCAGGTGCCTTCCCAGCCACGTCCCTGAAGGGATGAAAACTCTATCTTGGCATAGGCAGTGAGGTATAAACCCCACTCCAGGTCTCCCTGAGGGGTCCACCACTAAGTTATATGATAAAGTTTTGGAACCACAGGTGGAGGCCCACTCGGACTCCATAGCCTCAGGGCCATGTAATCACATCCAAACTTTTTCACTCACTTGCTCATACAAAACACAAAGCATACAAAACTAACCTATTAACAAACTGACACCTGTAAAATGGGTGGGCCACTCCCCTCCTGCTAAACCAACAGTGAAACAAAGGGCAAAGGGGGACACTCCACCCCTGTCTCGTCCCTAACTTCAGGGCAAACTGACATTGAGACAAGAGGACATCTCCTCTCTTACTTGGGAACAGACTCTCACAGCTGTGTTCAGTGTCCCCAGATTCTCTAGAGACCCCCCCCCAAAACCAGGACAGAACAAACTAGAAAAAAACAGAACAGAACAAACTTAGTGAACTGGAAAATTTGAAAAACTTTGCCTTAGTCCACATGTCTGCAGGCACTGGGGTGGAGGATCATTGTTACAAGGCCTTCCCCTGGAGACATCAGCTGCTGCTGGGCTCAGGCAGGGGTCTGATGGAATTCTCTAGGGCCACCAGAAACGTGTGATTTTCACAGCTGAGAAAGAGACTCTGACCCCAGTTGGTGGAAGGATCAATAGTAATTTATTCCATCTGCACAGGGGGTCATTGCTATAAAAAGCAAATGACCCTGAATGGCAGACCAAATGGGTTTTTACACACTATTTTCTGCATCACAGCAAGCAAGCAAAGGAACAGAAGCCGAACATTGCATTTAGCTTTGGGCACAGGGTGGGGGGGGAATTATGTATTTCAAGGCGAGGGAGGAGTACATAAGTTGAGAAAGTTTCTGAGAACTCAGGACTTTCCTTATCTTTTAGCCTCTTCTTGGAATTTTCCTCTCCCTATGTCCTTCCTTATCTTCAAGCCTGTTCTCGGAATTTTTCTCCCCACCCTTGAGGGAGCTGAGACTAATGGACTCAAAAGAAGTTTCTTTTTCAAGGGTAGGGGGCTTGGTTATCACAGATGCTCATCCATGCTTATGATTTAGTGACTTTTTCCCCTATTTTCTTAGTAGATAAGAAGAGCCTGTAGATTAAAAAATAACAACTCTATTCAGATATAATTCACACAATCCACAATTCACTCGTTTCAAGTATGGAGTGCAAAACTTCACATTAAGGGATCACTTGTATACTTTGTTTGTTACTAGTTAAGTTTCCCTTATATGTAGAAGAGAGATATACAGGAAAGAAATGGATGAAGGAAAGAAATGAATGGAGAGAGCAAGCGAATGAGAGAGAGAATTGGAGGAAGGAAGGGTAAAGTGGCAGAGGGGATAAGGGATGTTGGCAGAGAGTGAAACAAAGAAAGAGAAAATGACCAAACTTAGTGGCTTACACCTGTAATCCTAATCCTTTGGCAGGCTGAGATGAGTGGAATTTTTGTACAAGTGGGTGCTGAGAAAGGACTGTGCAAAAGTTAGACCAGGTCTCTACTAAAAAGTGAAAAATAATCTAGGCATTGCAACAGCCACCTGTGGTCCTAGCCACATGGGGGTCTCAGACAGGAAGATTGCCTGCATCCCAGCATTTGAGGTTTCTATGATTTAGGCTGAGGCCACCTGACTAGCCAGGGCCACATATGGAAACTGTATCTCAATAATACCCATACACACACACACATGCATAGACAAACCAATAAAAATTTTCATTATATAAAAAGACCATATTTACCTTGATGGTTGTAGCAATGTAGACATGCTTAAGACCTGTGAATCTTTGACGAAATTGAGGATTCAAGTAGGTATATTAAAGTTGTAAGCTTCTCTAAAATGGATGTTTTGGGGTAGGTGTCAAAACAGGTCCATGAAATATCATTCCACTTAAGCGATTCTTTCCAGTTGTGTCAGCTGATCACAGGTTGAGTCACACTGTAGTACAAAATCTCAAATTTGTGTCAGCTTAGTGCCGGGAAACTCAATCATCGATAGGATCAGTAAGGGACTAATGGGAGATCACTTCTCTGTCTGTTGATGGAGGGCTAAGAAATTTCCTGGTTCAAACACTTTAGGGACACTAGGTGAATTGAGCAGAAAAGGCCACTTAGTATCTTTGACCAGAATCCTATATCCCAGGACATTACAGGTTGTAGTCACTACATGGTCATTGTGGGTGAGATCACAATGGGTGCTGTGCTGGGTTAACATCTTCTAGCTTACCTTTATTCCTACAAACATGTGTAGTTGATCTCCTGGTTTTGTTGTTGTTGTTGTTGTTGGGTTCAAACTGTTACAACAGAGTGGGGTTCTTTTCTCCACAATCAATTCCTCTTTCCTAAAGTTACTTTGATCTGTCAACACAGGATTGAATAATCCTTCCTCTCTTTTTCAATTCATGGATTTATAAACAAATGGAAGAGTGTGGTTTATACCTAGTTCTTCCCTGGGATGTTGTAGACCAATAACCCAAGTCCAATGATCAAACACTGATTACACAGAACTGACCGATACGTCACACAATTCTCAGTTCCACTTTTTGCAATGTTTCACTTCTTTCTCTAGAATAGGCTGGTTTGTGAAGGTATGTGTCTCACTGAAGGTCTCCTCTGGACATCTGATTAGGCAATGTGTCCAGTAGTGTACTCCATAGCTGCAGTTATTTATGATGATCATGGGAAATAATCAGCCTATCTCGAAAGTTCTAACATTTCTGACCTCTGTGCCAGGGGTGTCCAAAGTTTTGGCTTCTTGTCCACACAGGAATTAGAAGAGTTATGCTAGGCCACACATTCAATTCATAAACACTAATGAAATCTGGTCATCAAAAAAGAAATCCATGCATAATCGTGGTGATATATGCCACCAGGGATATGCAAAACTGTCCTGACATGATCCCTATGTGTCACAGGCACCTGAGGATTAGACACTCCTCAAAGTCACTGATAAGGTCATTTCTTAAGTAGAACTCTATGACTTTTGCCATGCAAGACTACGATATTTAGATATACTGGCAGGTCAAGGTAGGTTGATCCCCTCAGCTCACATATTGGAGACACAGCTGAACAACAAAAAGGCACCCTCAGGCCTGATCTCCCACAAGGTGTCCACTCAAATACAAACAGTCACCAAGAATTGTGGGCCTTGCCTTTCATTCCAGGTACTCCAGAGGCTGAAGCAGGGGATCCCTTCAACCAGAGTTGAATGTCACTGTGTAGTAGGTGAGGCCATAATGGTCTAGCCAGGGCAACTTAGTGAGAAAATTTCTTATTTCTTTTTCTATGTCATGAAAAAGGAAGAAAAAAAGAAAGAAAGAAAGAAAGAAAGAGAGAGAGAGAGAGAGAGAATGAAAATTTGTAAGGCATAGTTTCCAAGAGAAAAAGTATAAGGACAGGTCAGTAGGCAGATGGAATAGGCAGCTACATAAAGGAGATTTATTGTGGCCTCTGTGGGGAGGAACAATGAGAAAGGACAAGTGGCTTTGGGATTGGTTAGTTAGGATATTGTCAGTTAATCTGATGGGTAGATTTTGTCCAGAGATTTCGGATCCCAGACCTCGGACTGATTGGAGCAAGAAAGTATGGCCCAGGTTGAAACAGACCAACAGAAGAGGTAGAGCATGTACTCTGGATTTTTAGTGTGCATATGAAAAGCCTTATTTGAGTCAAGAATTCACTGTGGGGACAGGTTCCAGGGGACTACAAGAATGTAGGATATCAAAGGGTCAGATACACATAAATACCGAAGGTTTGACCAATAAAAGTTTTAAGAAAACTATTTTCCTATAAGAGAATAATTTCTATTGTTGATATGTAATATAGGGGTAAAATTTCAAAACTATAACTGTAGGAAAAAGTAAAAGTTAGGGGTGAGTCCACTAACAATGGTTTACTCTATTTTCTTATTGAGATACAGTCTCCTTTTTTTGGCCTCTGTAGAGTGCCCTTGCATCAGAACTCACAGCATCAATTTCCAATATTTTAGGCATTTATGAATAGGATTTTCTGGTGTGTCCACCTTGTTGTTCCTTGGGAAATTGGTCTACTATTATTCATGTTGCTGGAGTTTTTCTGCTGATTCTGCCTCATGATTATTTATTATTATTATTATTATTATTATTATTATTATTATTATTATTTGCAGATTTTGGCCAGGCCTGGGTTTGAACCCACCACCTCCCGCATATGGGGCTGGCGCCCCACTCCTTCAGCCACAGGCACCACCCCCCATGATTATTTTTCACCATTTGGCTAGATGAGCAGGTATGGTAAAATTGCATTGGGGTCTTCTGGAATAATGACTAACCAGCCCTTTGTCCAAGAACTGGGGCTGATGACTGCAGTTTTTCCCCTTCAGCTCTGTGTTGGATTTATACAGTACTACAGCATGAGACACTGGAGACCTGCTTGGTGTGGTGGGGCTAAGTGTCTCTGTCTTGTTTTAATCTGGACTCTGTCCAATACTAGTGAATCAGTAAGTCTGGTTTGAAGTCCCAGCTGTCGAGAAATACCAACGTCTAAGACACCACACCCTCCATGGGCAACAACAGGAAAAAGAAATCAAACCTTCCCACAACAACACAGCCAGTGTACAACCTTGGATGGCCCTCAGGTGATTGGCTCAGGTCAAGCATTCCAAATCAATTTTCCAAGCCAGCATGCAGTCTCAAGCAGGAGAATTCAAAAGGTCTCTATTAACTAGATAGCAGGCATCTGCTGAAAGGAGTATGACTCACTCTGGTTCTCCATGGAGTCAGAAGGGCCCACCCAGAAAATGAATTAGTCCAGGAAGGTTGATGTCTCCTTCCCCACCTTGCACTTCTGCCCTCCAAGTCACTGGTAAACCCACAGATCTGTGACCTTGTTCCCTCCAGTGAGCAGATGCTCCACAGGTTTGTGACTACCTGAGTCACATGGAGATCTACATCTCTTGGGCCAGGCCAACACACTCTGCCACCAGTTGCAGGGGAAGCTGAATCCTAACAACCTTGGGTGCTTGATGGAAGTTGGGGAGCTTCACTCAGTTCCAACCATGCCCCCAGATTGATGTTGCTGGCACTTATCTTCTGCCAGAATTTGTGTTTCTGTCCCAGATATATTCCCATGCAGGCCAGATACTGCTTTAGTTCATAAAAACTGCAACTCAGCCATGTTCTGTGTTACTGCCACTATGACAAATCTCAAGGAGCTGGCATCTCAGGCTCTGCTGCACTCTGTGGTGGAGCAAGTGCAGTTATAACTCACAAATGGCTGTCTGTTCCTGCTTCTCCCTGGACTGTTACTGCTGCCATGCCTGCTTTTGTCCCTGCTAGGCTCCCCTGGGGGCCGGTTGCATCCTGGGCTCACAAAAGCAGCAATTCTGACCCAGCACTGCCCTAAGAGTATGCGGCTTCTGTGCACACAGATTCTTATCTCTGTCCCCACCTCACCCCACACTGACAGGTACTGCCTCAGGCATACCCTTTGCTCATGAGGCATGTGTTTCCCTCTCAAAACTGACCCTCCAGTGGCTGTCACCAAAGTAGAGGCCCAGCTCCCTCTGATTGCTAAGTGTTTCTCTAAAATATACCCAGGGGTGTGAGGCCTATTGTTCCCACCACTGCCACTATGTGCCACTCACTCCATACTCCCTGTTCAACATCCATGCCACAGAGCCAACAAAGACCTGGAACAGCCCAAGGCCCATCCACACCTCTCAAGGAAATGACCAAGAGTCTGGAATCCATGAGTGACAGGCTTCTAGACACCAGGCTGAGAGTGAAGTGGAGTGCTGTGACTTCAGAACTGCACCAGAATCTATGTTCAGTTTTATGCCTAGAGAGAGAGTGCCTTGGAACACTAGTGTATCCTCTCTAAGGAAGGAGTTCTGGTTTATAGAGGGTCTCTCTCATGGGATGAGAGGCCATGCACCTGTCTTCTTCCGAGAAGTTTCTCTTCAATAGGAGGAGATCTGAACTCTGCTCGCTTCTTCTTCTTCATTTTTTTTTTTTAAATCATAGCAATGTACATTAATACTGCCATGGGGTATAGTGTACTGTTTTTGTATAAAATTTGAAATAATTTCATCCAACTGGTTAACATAACATTCATGTCTTTTTCTTAGTTATTGTGTTAAGACATTTATATTCTACATTTAGAGAGATTTACATGTACCCTTATAGGATGAACCACAGGTGTGATCCCACCATTCACCCTCCCTCTACACACCCTCCTCACTCCCCTCCTCACCCTCTCCCCTCTTCCCATATGCCTGGGCTAAAATTGGGTTATAGCTTTCCAATAAAAGCTATAAATTAGTTTCATAGTAGGGCTGAATACATTGGATACTTTGTCTTCCATTGGTGGGACACTTTGCTAAGAAGAATATTTTCCAGATCCATCCATGTAAACATGAAGGAGGTAAATTCTCCATCTTTCTTAATAGCTGCATAGTATTCCATGGTATAAATATACCACAATTTATTGATCCATTCATGGATCAATGGGCACTTGTGCTTCTTCAATGACCTAGCAATTATGAATTGGGCTGTAATGAATATTCTGATACAATTATCTTTATTGTAGTGTGCTTTTTGGTCTTCTGGATATATATCTAATAGAGGAATCACAGGATCAAATGGCAGGTCTATTTTTAGTTCTCTAAGTGTTCTCCAGATGTCTTTCCAAAAGGAGTATATTAGTTTGCCATCCCACCAGCAGTGTAGAAATGTTCCCTTTTTTTCACAACCATGACAGCATATGTGATTTTGAGACTTTGTGATATGGGCTAATCTTATTGGTGTTAGATGATATCTCAAAGTAGTTTTGATTGGCATTTCTATGATGATTAAGGATGGTGAGAATTTTTTCATATATCTGTAGGCCATGTACCTGTCTTCTTTCGAGAAGTTTCTCTTCAAATCCTTTGCCCACTCTAAGAGGAGATCACTTATTCTCTTCTTGATAATACATTTGAGTTCTCTGTGGATTCTGGTTATTAAACATTTTTCAGAGACATAACAAGAAAATATCTTCTACCATTCTGAGGGCTGTCTACTTGCTTTACTTACTGTGTTTTTGGCTGTGCAGAAGCTTTTTAATTTGATGAGGTCCCAGTAGTGTATTTTTGATGTTGCTTCAATTGCCTGGGGGCTCCTCATTTACTTCAAGTGTTTTCCCCATACTTTCTTCTAGTATTTTTATAGTTTCATATCTTAAGTTTAAATATTTAATCCAGTGAGAGGCAATCTTTGTTAGTGGTGAAAGGTGTGGGTCCAGTTTCAGTCTTCTGCGGGTCACCAGCCAGTTCACCCAGCACCATTTGTTAAATAGTGAATCTTTTCCCTATTCAACATTTTTAATTGGCTTGTGAAAAATCATATAACAGTAAGTAGCTGGGTTCATCTCTTGGTTCTCTTTTCTGTTTCATACATCTACCTCTTTATTTTTGTGCCAATACCATGCTGTTTTGATAACTGTGGATTTATAGTATAGTCTGATGTTTCTGGTAGCCTGATTCCTCCTGCTTTGTTTTTATTTCTGAGTAGTGTCTTGTCTATTCAAGGTTTTTTCTGATTCCATATGAAATGAAGTACTATTTTTTCAAGATATTTAAAGTATGACAATGGAACTTTAATAGGGATTACATTAAAATTATATATTGCTTTAGGTAGTATGGACATTTTAACAATGTTGATTCTTCTCAGCCATGAGCATGGTATGTTTTTCCATTTGTTAACATTTACAGCTATTTCTTTTCTTAGACTTTCATAGTTCTCTTTATAAAGGTCTTTCATGTCCTTTGTTAGGTAAACTCCCAAATATTTCATCTTCTTTGGCATTAATGTAAATGGAAAAGAGTTCTTGACTATTTTTTACAGCCTTACTGTTGTTGGTATACGTAAAGGCTACTGATTTATGGGTGTTGATTTTGTAACCTGAGACGCTGCTGTATTCCTTGATCACTTCTAAGAGTTTTCTAGTAGAATCCCTGGTATTTTCTGGGTATACAATCATGTCATCCGTGAAGAGTGAAAGTTTAATCTCTTTGGATCCTATACGGATACCATTGATTGCATTTTCTTCCCTAAGTGCGATGGCTAAAACTTCCATCACAATGTTGAAGAGCAATGGAGACAATAGACAACCTTGCCTGGTTCCGGATCTGAGTGTAAATAGTTTCAATTTCACTCCAATCAGTATGATATTGGCTGTGGGTTTGCTGTAGATGGCTTCTATCATTTTGAGAAATGTCCCTTCTATGCCAATTTTCTTAAGTGTTCTGATCATGAAAGAATGCTGGATATTATCAAAAGCTTTTTCTGCATCAATTGAGAGAATCCTATGGTCTTTGTTTTTTAATTTGTTTATGTGATGAATTACATTTACAGATTTACGTATGTTGAACCATCCTTGAGATCCTGGGATGAAACCCAATTGGTTGTGGTGTATAATTTGTTTGATGTTTTCCTGGATTCTGTTGGTTAGGATCTTGTTGAATATTTTTGCATCAATATTCATTGATGTTATTGCTCTGTAATTTTCATTCTTCGTTGGGTCTATTTCTGGTTTGGGGATCAAGGTGATGTTTGCTTCATAGAATGGGTTGGGTAGTAACACATCTATCTTTTTCTATTTTTGGAAAAGGTTAAGTAGTATAGGTACTCCTTCCTCTTTAAAGGTTTGGTAGAATTCTGACGTGAAGCCATCTGATCCTGGGGTTTTCTTTTTAGTGAGATTTTGTATAGTTGTTGCTATTTCAGAACTTGATATAGGTCTGTTCAGCATTTCCACTTCCTTCTGGCTAAGTCTTGGAAGGTAGAGTGATTTCAAATATGAGTAAATTTCCTTCAGATTATCATTTTTTTTTTTTGAGAAGAAGCCTCAAGCTATCCCCTGGGTAGAGTGCCATGGCATCACAGCTCACAGCAACCTCCAACTCCTGGGACAAGCGAGTCTCCTGTCTCCACCTCCCAAGTAGCTGGGACCACAGGCACCCGCCACAACGCCCAGCCATTTTTTGGTTGCAGACATCATTGTTGTTTGGTGGGCCTGGGCTGGTAATTCAAACCCGCCACCTTAGGTGTATGTGGCTCGTGCCTTAGCCGATTGAGCCACAGACGCCGAGCCAGATTATCATATTTTTGAGAATATAGTTTCTTGTAATATTCATTAAGAATTGTTTGAATTCCTCAGGGGTCTGTTGTTAGTTCATCTTTACCATTTCTGACTAAGGAAATTAGGAATTTTATTCTTTTTTTTTCTTGGTTAGGTTGGCCAAAGGTTTATCTATCTTATTGACCTTTTCAAAGAACCAACTTTTTTTTTTTTTTTTTTTTTTGAGACAGAGCCTCAAGCTATCCCCCTGGGTAGAGTGCAATGGCATCACAGCTCACAAAAACCTCCAACTAGTGGACTCAAGCGAGTCTTCTGCCTCAGCCTCCCAAGTTGCTGGGACTACAGGCACCCACCACAACACCCGGCCATTTTTTGGTTGAAGTCATCATTGTTGTTTGGCGGGCCCGGGCTGGGGATTCGAAATTGCCACCTTAGGTGTATGTGGCTGGCACCTTAGCCGTTTGAGCCACAGGCACCAAGCCAAAGAACCAACTTTTTGATTTATTGCTCTGTTGTATAATCCTTTTGTTTTCAATTTCATTTAATTCTGCTCTAATTTTGGTTATTTCTTTTCTTCTGCTGGGTTTCAGATTGGAGTTTTCTTTCTTTTTCAGTTACTTGAGATGTCCCATTAAGTTGTTAACTTACTCTCCTTCCATTTTCTTGAGGATGGCTTGAAGTGCTATAAATTTCCCTCTAAGGACTGCCTTTGCAGTATCCCAGAAGTTCTGGTAACTCATATCTTCATTATCATTTTGTTCCAAAAATTTGGTAAGTTCCTTCTTGATCTTGTCTCTGACCCACCTATCATTCAGCATAATTTTATTTAGCTTCCATGTTTTTGTATGAGTCTGCAGATTCCTGTTGTTACTGAGTTCAACTTTTATTCCATGATGGTCCGAGAAGATGCAAGGAATAATCTCTATTCTTTTAAATTTTCTGAGCTTAGACTTGTGACCTAAAATGTGGTTTATTTTGGAGTATGTTCCATGGGCCAATGAGAAAAATGTGTATTAAGTTTTGCTAGGATGAAATGTTCTGTAGATGTCTGTTAAATCCAAATGCTGAATGGTTAAGTTTAAATCTAAAATTTCTTTCCTAAGCTTCTTGTTGGAGTATATATCCAACACTGCCAAAGAGTATTAAAATCTCCAAGTATGATAGATTTGGGATAAATCAAGTTGATCATGTCTATTAGAGTATCTCTTATAAATTGAGGTGCATTCTGGTTGGGTGCATAGATATTGACTGAAATCTCATTGTATTGAATATTACCCTTTACAAATATAAAGTGGCCGTCTTTATTCTTGCTTACTTCAGTTGGTTTAGAGTCTATTGTATCTGTGAATAAAATTTCAACACCTGCTTTTTTCTGCTTTCCATGTTCCTGGAATATAGATGAGCATCCCTTCACCCTGAGTCTATATTTGTCTTTTAAGGTAAGATGAGATTCCTGTATGCAGCAGATATCTGGCCTGAGTTTTTGTATCCAGTATGCAGAAAATATTTTGTCTGAATTTTTGTATCCAGTCAGCCATCTTGTGCCTCTTTAGAGGGCAATTTAGGCCGTTCACATTGATTGAGAGTGTTGATAAACCTGGTATAATTTTGGATATTGAGTTTTTTGAAATTCTAGTGGACATCTTTAATCTTTTCACCACTGTGGAAGTTGGAATTTGATTAAAATTTTCTGAGTGAGTGTACTTATGTGGTGGAAGATTGCTCTGTTCATTATGCAGGATAGGTCTGAGAATATCCTGGAGGGCTAGTTTAGTTATAGCAAATTTCATCAACATGTGAATGTCATTAAAGTATTTAATTTCTCCATCATAAATGAAACTCACTTTACTTGGATACAGGATCCTGGGTTGAATGTTACATTGTTTTTGGAGGTTAAAAGTTGATGACCACCCTCTTCTAACCTGAGATATTACAGCAGAGAGATCTTTAGTCATTCTAATATTCTTCACCTTGTAGGTTATGGTTTTCTTATGTTTAGCTGCTTTCAGAATTTTCTCTTTCATATTAACATTAGTGAAATTAATTATGATGTGCCTGGGGGATGTCTTGTTTTGGTTGATTCATACTGGGGTTCTGAAATGGTCTGCTATCTGAATTTCAGAATCTCTTGGCATTTCTGGAAAGTTCTCTTTCATAATTTTAGAAGTAGAGCCTCTGTGCTTTGTGAAGCCACTGCATCACCTTCAGGGATTCCTATAAGTTGAATATTAGTTTTCTTTAAATTATCCCAGAGCTCTCTGAGAGAGTGATCCATTTTTGCTCTCCATTTTCTTCATCCTTGCACTCTTGGGCACTTTCAGAAGCTTTGCCTTCAATGTCAGAGATCCTTTCTTCTTCCTGCTCCATTCTGTCATCGAGGGATTCTACTGTATTTTTCAGATCTTTAAGGGCTGCAACCTCTTGCCTCAGTGTTTCAAAATCTTTGGTCATTTTATCTTTGAAATCATTGAATTCTTGAGACATCTTTTGAATAATTTCTTGAAATTGTAATTACCTCCTTTCTTCCATTTTGTTAATCTTGTTTGCTATCCAAATTCTGAACTTGATTTCTGACATCTCAGTCATCTGTTTATGATGGGGTCTTGAATTGAATCTGCCCCATTTTTCCTGGGGGAGTTGATCTACTCTGGTTTTCATATTGTCTGAATTTTTCTGC
This sequence comes from Galagoides demidoff, assembly GCA_963574575.1. Lineage (NCBI taxonomy): Eukaryota > Metazoa > Chordata > Mammalia > Primates > Galagidae > Galagoides > Galagoides demidoff. Next base: position 19,912 of record CAUYQV010107177.1, read on the forward strand.
TGATTCTGCCCCATGCACATTTTGTACTGTTTTGAGTTTGTCCCAGAACATTCCTCCAGTGGCTGCCACTGGATAAAATGCCAGTGTCTGTCCAGAGAGATTGGCCATGTCTGTCCTGAAAAGCCTCAGGAATGTGAGCCTTATTGTACCTGCTGCTGCATCTGCTGCTCTTCGCCTTGGGGCACCACTGCTCTTGTATGGATCCCTCTCAACTGACTGTCTTCTTGCAGTTCTTGGGCAGCCTGATCCCTGTGAGCATTGTGGTAACAGCAGGGAATCTGCCTGTCACCAGGAGAATGCATAGCTCAAGCAAGGAAGCAGCAGGCCTCTGGCCACCCTGAGGCTGGAGAGGGAGCAGGAGGCAGTGAGAAAGCCACCTGCCACCAGGAAAATGCAGGGCTCAACCATGCACACAGCAGGTCTCTGGCCACCTGGCTCCCGGTGAGGGAGGCAGGAGCAGTGGGGAAGCCACCTGCCACTGGTGGAGCGTGAGGCTGAAGCAAGCAAGCAGCAGGTCTCTGGCAGCCTGGTGCCTGGCCAGAGTGGCAAGAGCACCGGGGAAGCCATCTGCCATGGTGAGGGTGGGGGGAGTGCAGGGAGTGGGGGAGATGTGCATTTATCTATCCCTTCTCTCAGTTCAGCTCTCTTCTTTTATCTTTGTTGGTTTCTTTCTGGCCATTATCTCTCCCCCGGGACTGGATTTTTTGTTTAAAACCAGCTCCAGCCTGCCCTCATCCTATGTTCCCCATATTCTTGTTGAAGGTGACAATTGGGTATAGGGAAAATAACCAATCCAAAGGTTTAGCAAAGTACAAAACACATTGACACCAAACGAACAAATAAACAGACAAAAATATTACCAGACGTATAATTACACAGATGTACACACAGTCAGAAACAAGTAAACAGACAAAAAAGTAACAAACTAACAAAAACACAAAAATGGTAATAATAAAATTATAAAAAAAAAAGAAAAGAGAAAAAGAAAAAGAAAAAAAAAAAACAACTCTATTAGACTGCTGTACGCACTCTCCGCAACTGGTCCATAGGAAACGGTGCTAAACAGATGCCATTTGGGGAGTTTTACAATATGTCTGCTTCCTAACTGGCCAAGTGCGTGGAGCTGCAGCAGTTGCACAGGTTAAATCAGTCCTCCGGGCACCGTGTAAGTGTACCTGGGAGCACGCTGAGCGGTCACAGCCACTTGGGGAGCCTCTTGGTTTGAATCAGTTCTCCGGGACCCCACAAGTGTGCCTGGAGTGCACATAGGGACTGCAGCTTCGCTGGACAAATCAGTCCTCCGGGCACCCTGTGTGGATGCCTGGGAGCTCACTGAGCAGCAGTAGCCATCATGTCAAATCAATCCTCTGGGCACTACGTGAGAGTGCCCCGGGAGCTGCACGGGTGGAATCAGTCCTCTGGGAGTGATGCAAGGGTGCTCAGGAGCATGCCAAGCAGTAGTAGCTGCTTGGAAAGCTGCAAGGGTAGAACCAGTCCTCTTGGAGCCATACAAGTGTGCCTGGGAGTGGGCCAAGCGGTAGCAGGTGTGCGGGGAGCCGTGCAGGTGGAATAAGTCCTCCAGGCACCACGCAAGGGTACCTGGGAGTGCCTCTGGTCACTTCTTTGTAGAAAGTATACTGTGAGCCAGCCATTCTCATGCAGGAGGGGACTCCCATCTGCTTGGCAATGGATTTTGCACTTATCTTTTCTTTCCTTGGGGTCACAGTTCGTCTCAGCAGGGGAGATATGAGCTCTTCAACATTCTTTCTTGGCTTAGCTCCAAACCAACAGTTTACTTGCTAAACTTCTGTCTTTTAATTCTCCTTCTGGATGGGAGCCTCTGTGGTAAGCAGGCTCCAGTTGGCCATCTTGCCTCCTCCCCCCTTGTTCCCTTATCATGATTATAAGATTTATTCCTATAATAACATAAATTTGCACTTCATTTCTTTTGATTGTTGAAAAACATTCATCCTGTGAATATAACATGTTATATGTATCCAATCATCTGTAAATTCCATTAGTAGTCCTGAAGATGTTCCCCTCTCATTTAAGATTTTTAAAAGATTTTATCAACAAGATATGTTGCCTCTGACAAAAACCTTTTCTGTGTCTGATGAGGTCATCAATTATTAATGGATTCTATTAATGTAGTGAGTTCTATTGGTTGATTTACCATATTGAGATAGACTAGTAATCCTGATAATAAATCCCGTTTAGGATACATGTATAACATATTATGTACGCTACCAGACTTTTCTTGAACCTATACAATATATCTTTTATAGATTTTATCCTGTGTTTCCCCTTTTATCCATAAAAATACATTGCTTGGGTGGCACCTATGGCTCAGTAGATACAGCGCTGGCCCCATATACTGAAGGTGGCAGATTCAAACTCAGACTTGGGCAAACTGCAACCAAAATATAGCTGGACATTGTGGCAGGCACCTGTAGTCTGAGCTACTTGAGACCCTGAGACAAGAGAATCATCTAAGCCCAGGAGTTGGAGGTTTCTCTGAGCTATGTGATGTCATAGCATTCTACCAAGGGCAGCAAAGTGAAACTCTGTCTCTAACAACAACAACAAAAAAAAACACAATGGTACCCTCATAGCACAAGGAAATAGAAGCTGCTGTGCTCAAGTGATCCTCCAGATTTTATCCTTCTTGCTAGCTGAGAGTATAGGCACATGTGAACACTGCTGGGGAAATTTTGCCCTTATTTCTTGGACAAGTGGTGTCTCAGTATGTAGTTCAGTCTGGTCTGAAAACCCTTAACCTTCCAATATTCTTTCTGCCTTTGCCACTAAAATTTCTGAGACTATATGTGTGAGCTATGGTGCTCACCCATATGCTTATGTTTTGGTGAAGGTTTTTCTCCATTTTCATCCTAGATAATAGCTCATAGATTAATAAAAAAGCAACTTTATTCAGATTTAATTCACACACTCCACTATTCACCCATCAAGTTTAAAGTCAAGACTATATATTCAAGTATCACTTGTATAGGGAGTAAAAGGAGGGATGTAGGGAAGGAGGGAGGGAAATAAAGAAAGAGAAAATAACCAAACTTGGTGGCTCACACTTATAATCCTAGCACTCTGGCATCTTGAGATAAGTGGAGTTCTTGAACCACCAGGTGCTGATATAAGACAGAGCAAGAGTCACATTCTGTCTCTACTAAAAAGTGGAAAATTATCTAGACATTGTGACAGACACTTGTAGTCCTAGCCACATGGGAGTCTCAGGCAGGAAGATTACCTGAATCCTGGAGTTTTAGGTTGCTATGGTCTAGGCTAAGGCAATGAAAATCTAGCTTGGGCCACATATGGAAACCATATCTCAAAAATACCCATACACACACCCATCCACAGACAAACCAACAAACATTTTCATCATCAAAAAAGGCCAGAATTACCTTGATGGTTCAAGCAAAATAAAGATTTTTAACACCTGTGAAGCTATGACCAAATTGAAGCTGTAGACAGATATTCAAAATCTGTAAGCTTCCCTCAAATGAATGTTTTGGGAGTAGTTGTCAATACAGGTCCTTGAGAAAACATCCCAGGGGAAGTGCTGGGCTCAATCGGTGGACCCAGCTTCACAGAACAAGGGTGGTGGTTAACTCAAACCTGGACAAACTGTAACAAAAAATAGCCAGGGTATGTGGCGGGCAACTGAAGCCCTAGCTAATTGGGAGGCTGAGGCACAAGAATCACCTAAGCCCAGGAGTTGAAGGTTGCTGTGATCTATGATGCCATAGCAACCTACCAAGGGCAACAAAGTGAACCACTGTCTCAAAGAAAAAAAAAAAACAGAAGTCTCAATACCTGTGGCTCAAGTGGATAAGGCAATAGTCACATACACCTGAGCTGGCAGATTTGTTTCTAGCCCATGCCCGCCAAACAACAGTTATAGCTCCAACCAAAAAATAACCAGGCATTATGGTGGGCACATATAGCTACCTCAACTATTTGGGAGGTGGAAGCAGGAGAACAACTTGAGCCCAGGAGCTGGAAGTTTCTGTGAGCCGTGATGCCATGACAATCTACCCAGTGTGACAGCTTGAAACTCTGTCTCAAAAGAAATAAAAAAGCTAACAGAAAAAACAAGAAGTGTCCTACTTAAGTGAATCCATGCAGTTTTCTCACCTCTGATTCAGCTTGTGTCACATTGCTGTAGAAAATCTCAAATGTATCAGCCTAGTGCCAGGAATCTCAACTGCAAATAGTATCAATACGGCAAAAATGGGAGATCAGTTTTCTGTTTGTGGAGGGAGGGGTAAGATGTTTACTGCTTCAAACACTTGAGGGACACCAGCTAAAGTGAGCAGAAAAGGCCACTTATTATCTTTCACCAGAAGCTTAGATCCCTGGACATTAAAGGATGAAGTCACTACATGGTTAGTGTGGATGACATCTCAATAGGTTTTGCCCTGGGTTAACATTTTCTTTCTTTTTTTTTTTTTTTTCTGATACAGAGCTTCAGCCCTGGGAAGAATGCTGTGGCATCACAGCTCACAGTAACCTGCAACTCCCGGGCTCAAGCAGTTCTCCTACCTCTGCCTCCCAAGTAACTCAGACTACAGGTGCCAATTACAATGCCTGGCGATTTTTTTTGTTGCAGCTGTCTCTTGTTTGGAGGGCCAGGGCTGGATTCGAACCCGCCAGCTCAGGTGAATATGGCTGGGGGCCTTTGCCACTTGAGCCATAGGCGCCGAGCCTGGGTTACCTTTTTCAAGGTAAACCTTATTCTTTCTAAGTATGAGTAGTGGTTGTCTGGATATGTTGTTGGGTCAAAACTGTTTCAAAAAAGAGGGGTTGTTTTCTCCACACCCAATTCCTGCTTCCTAAAGTTTCATTGTATCTGTGGCCAAAGAATTCAACAAACCTTCCTTTCCTTTTCCCGTCATGAATTTGTAAGCAAATTGTAGAGTGTGGTTTAAAACGAGTACTGTCCTATGATGTTGTAGACTAAGAACCTGAGCCCAAAGATCAGACATTGATTTCACAATGTACCTAACAAGTACATCACACAATTCTCAGTTCCATTTTTGTGATGTTTTATTTCTTTCCCTAGAATAGACTAGTTTGGGAAGGTAGGTGTCTCACTGAAGGTCCTCTTTTGACATCTGGTTAGGCAAAGTTTCCAGTAGTATACTCCATACCTACTGTTATTTATGATGGTCATGGTAAATATCAGCCTATCTTGAAAGTTCCAACATTCCTGATCTCTGTGCCAGGTCTATCCAAACTTTCGGCTTCTTGATCACATAGGAAGTAGAAGAGTTTTGTTTTGCCACACTTTCAATACACAATCACTAATGAAACATGATAAGCAAAAAAAGAGATTTGTGCATAATTGTAGTGATATCTGCCACCATGGATATATCAAACAATCTTGACATAAACCCTATGTGTCACTGGGGCCTGAGGATTGTTCATGACCAGACTGTTTGGACATTCTAGTAGGCCAAGGTGGAATGATTCCCTGAGCTCAGGTGTTGGAGACAAGGCTGACCAAAAGCAAGTACACTCAGCTCCAATCTCCTACCCAGTTTCTACTGAAATAAAAAAAGTTGCAAAGTCTTGTGGCAGTTTCCTATAGTTCCAGCTACACCAAAGGCTGAGGCAAGACGATCTCATAAAAGCAAGAGTTGGATTTTGCTGTGGCTAGGCTGAGGCCATGACATTCTAGCCTAGGCAATAGAGTGAGAATTTGTCTTATGAAAAATAATAAAATATAGAAAGAAAGAGAAAACTTGCTAGGCACAGTATCCAAGAAAAAAAGTATGGGAAGATGTCAGGTGGCAAATGGAATAGACAACTACATAAAGGAGGAGATTTATTGTGGCCTCTGTGGGGAAGATCAATGAGTCAGGACATGCAGGTTAGGGATAGGTTCATATTGATATTGCCAGTTGATCTGATGGGTAGATGTTGTCCAGAGATGTCTGGTCCCTGGCCTTGGACTGATTGAGACAAAGGAATATTGGCCCAGAATGAAGGACAACAATAGAAGAGATGGAGGGTACACGCTGGATCTTAGTGTGCATATGAAAAGCCTGATCTGAGGTAAGCATTCACTGTATGGGAAGTTTCCAGTGACTAGAAGAATGTAGACTATCAAAGGGTCACAGTTACATAAAATCCAAGGCTATATTAATACAGGTTTTAGGATTACAATTTCCCTTTTTCCCTTTGACAGCGTAAATTCTCTATTTGACATCTAATTTGTGGGTAAAATGTCAAAAGTATGAGCATAGCAAAAAGTAAAAATCAGAGGTAAGTCCCTATCAATGGTTTTCTCCATTTATGTACTGAGACAGAGTTGTGTTTTGTTTCCCTCGGTAGAGTGCCCTGGTATAAACTCACAGAAATTTTCATGTGTTGTAATCAATTGAACCTATTCCCTCTGGTGGGACTCCAGTTGCCTGCATAACATCTGGCCACTTTTTATTCTTCTGAGATGGGGATCTCACGAGTGCTCAGGCTTGTCTAAAATTCAGAAACTCAGACAATCTCACTGACTGGGCCTGCCAAAGTGCCAGGATTACCAGCATGAAGCACCACCACCGGGCACAATCCACAGTCTGAAAAATACCCAAACTTACAGGTCTGGAGTTATGGCTCACACCTGTAATCCTAACACTCTGGGTGGAAGAAGTTGGTGGTCCAAAGTAACTGGGCACTTTGGGGATCATCTGGACGCCCAGATGCTCAGGAGGCTGAGGAAATAGGAACTGTTGAGCTCAGGAGTTTGAGACTGCTAGCTATGATGATGTTAGGGCACTCTATCCAGGGTAAAGGACTCAGCCTCTGTCTCAAGGAAAAAGAAAATGACATCTTTGGTAGGATGGAACAATGTGCCTTCCATGACAATTCATAGTAGCCTGTGTGTGAGCAGGTGGATAAGGTCAACTGTCTCTCAAGTATTCTCATGACCTGGGTTCTTCTTATGTTGTGAGCCCTTTGAGAACCTCAAGTTTTGTAAGTCATTGTCAAGTAGCTTTACTTAAATAAGTAGTTCACCCTTTTAAAGCATGGGAACTTTGAGTGACTACAAGAATCTAAGATATCAAAGGGTCAGAGTTACGTAATATCCAAAGGCTAAACTAATAGAGGTTGTAGGAAAAGAATTTCCCTATGAGAGAATAATTTCTCTAGTTGAAATCTAATCTTGGGGAAATTTTCAATACTAGATCTGTGGGAAAAAATAAAAATTACAGCTGGGTGTTGTGGTAGGCACCTTTATTCTCAGCTACTTGGGAGGCTGAGACAAGAAAATCATCTAAGCCCAGGAGTGAAAATCACCTAAGCTCAGATTGCTGTGATCTGTAAGAAGTCATGGAACTCTACTGAGGGTGATAAAGTGAGACTCTGTCTTTACAAAAAAAAAAATAAATAAATAAAATAAAAATGAGGGGTAACTCCACTAACAATGTTTTTCTCCATTTATGTATTGAGACAGAGTCTGTTGCAAGGCATAGTGAATTTTTAAGCATCTCTCAAATGGACATTTGGGGTAGGTGTCAAACAGTGCTTTGAAATAGTGTTAAATGGAGAGTTCCAGTTGCTCAGTGGGTAGGGTGCAGGCCCTATATAGCAAGGGTGGTGAGTTTGAATCTGGACCCAGGAAAATGCAACAAAAAATAGCCCAGGTTTGTGGCGGCCTCCTGCACTCCCATCTACTCAGGAAGATGAGGCAAAAGAATCTCCTAAGCACTGGAATAGGTGCTTTCTGTGAAATGTAATGCCATGCCACTCTACTGAGGGTGACAAAGCAAAACTCTGTCTCAAAAAAAAAACTGGTGACCTACTTAGGTGACTCCATGAAGTTATGTCAGCTGTAATGCAGCTTGAGTCACACCACTGTACAAAATGTCAACTATTGTGTCAGCCTAGTGCCAGGGATCTCAACTGTCAATAAAACCAATAAGGCACAAATAGGAGACTACTCTGTCTGTGGATGGAGGCCTAAGAAGAGTCCTGGATCAAACACTTGAGGGACCCCAGGTGAAGTGAGCAGAAAAGGCCACTTAGTATCTTTGACCAGAACCTGGTTCCCAGGACATTACAAGATGAAGTCACTACATGGTCACCCTGGATAACATCACAGTGGGTTTTGCCCCGGATTACCAACTCTAAGCTTAACCTTATTCCTGCTAAGCATGTGTAGTGGCTGTCTGTGTCTGTGATTCAGTTCCAACTGTTACAAAAGTGTGAGGTTCTTCTCGCCACACTCAATTCCTGCTTCTTAAATTTTGTTTGTCTATCTGGCCAAAGGATTCACCAACCCTTCCTTTCCCTTTCATGACATGTATTTGTAAGCAAGTGGAAGAGTATAGTCTATACCAATTGCTCCCCTGGGACATTATAGACCAAAAACCCAAGCCCAAGGACAAAACAGTGATTTCAAAGACCTGACAGGGACGTCACAGAAGTCTCAGTTCTACTTTTCATGAGATTTTACATATTTACCTAGAATAGGCATATTTCAGATGGTATGTGTCTCACTGAAGTTCCTCTATCAAATTCTGGTTGGGCAATATGTATTGTAGTATACTCCACAGCTCCAGTTATTCATGATCATGGGAAAAATCAGTCTATCTGGAAATTTCTAACATTCCTGACCTCTGGGCCAGGTGTGTCCAAACTTTTGACTTCTTGTCCACATAGGAAGTAGAATTGTTATTTTGGGACACACATTCAATACACACTCACTAATGAAACCGGATAAGCAAAAAAAGAGATCTGTGCATAATTGTGGTGATATCTGCCACCACAGATATTCAAAACAGTCCTGATATAATCCCTATATGTCATCAGGACCTGAGGATTGAACACACCTCAAAGCCCCTGATAAGGTCATTTCTTAAGTAGAGCTCAATGACTTTTGCTACACATGACTACAATATTTGGTTGCTCTGAGAGGCCAAGGTTGGCTGATCCCCTGAGCTTAGGGGGTGGAGACAAGGCTGAGCAACAGCAAGATACCTTCACCCCAATCACACGCATCGTTTATAATGAAATAGAAAATGTTGTCAAGGGTTGTTTCCCTTGCCTTTAGTTCCAGCTACTCCAGAGGCTGTGGCAGGAGGAATCCTTCAATCCCAGGGTTGGATGCTGCTGTGTGCTAGGTTGATGCCATGACATTCTCTGTTAGGGAACAGGGTGAGTCCGTCTCATGAAAAATACTAAAAGAAAGAAAGAAAGAAAATTTCCTAAGCCCAGGTTCCAGGAGCAAAATACGGAGATTGGTCTGTAGGCAGATGGAATATGGGACTACATATAGGAGGAGATTTATTGTTGCCCCTGGGTGTTACAAGGTGTCAAGACAAATGTATTTAGGATTGGTTTGTTAGGATATTGCCAGGTGATCTGAGAGTAAAAGTTTCCCCAGAGATGTCTAGTCTGAGTGCTCTGACTTATTGGGGGAAGGCAATATTGGCCCAGATTGAAGGAACCCCAAATAAGAGGTGAAGAGTTTACTCCAAATTTTTTAGTGTGCATATGAAAAACCTGATTTTCATCAAGAATTCACTTGTGTGGGCAGTTTCCAGTGAGTACAAGAGTCTAGGATATCAATAGGTCAGAGTTATATAAAATCCAAAGGCTTGATTAATAGAAGTTGTAGGAAAAGAATTTCCCTATGAGAGAATAATTTCCCTAGTTGAACTCTAATCTAGAGGAAAAACTTGAACTCTAGTTCTGTGGTCAAAAAAATGAGGGGTAAGTTCCCTACCAATGGTTTCCTCCATTTACATGTTGAGACAGTCTCCTTTTGTTGCTTTCCATAGAGTGCCCTGGGATCATAGTTCACAGAAAACTTGAAATGTTGTCAACAAGCAAAGCTATGCCCTCAGCTGGGACATCAGGTGCCTGCATAACATATTTTTTATTCTTCAGAGATGGGCATATCACTAGTTCTCTGGCGGGTCTCCATTTCAGATACTCAGACAATCCAACTGACTCAGCTGCCCAGTGTGCCAAGATGATAGGCATGAAGCACTAACCACTGGCCAACAAACATGGTTTTAAAAATATCCCAACTTCAAGGTCTGGAGTTGGGGCTAGCACCTGTAAGTCTAAAACTCTGGGAGGCAGAATCAGGTAGTCCAAAGAAATTAGGTACTCTGGAGGTTTACCTGGATTCCCAGATGCTCAGGAGGCTGAGGCAAGAAGATCTATTGAACCCCAAATTTTGAGATTGTTAGTAGTCATGATGATGTCACAGGACTCCACCCAGGGGGTAGGAGTCAGATTATGCCTCAAGGGAAAATAAAATAACATCTTTTCATGGACAATGTGCCTTCCATGTTAATTCATGTTAACCTGTGTGTGAGCAGGGAGATAGAGTTGACTGTCTTTCAAGTACTCTCATGACATGGATACGTCTTATGCTGTGAACATTTTGAGCACATCAAGTTTTGGAAAACATTGTCAAATAGCTTCATTGAAATTAATAGCTTACTCTTTGAAAGTATACAATTCTGGATTTCCTAGTATAGTCACAGAATTGTACAGCTATCATCACAATGTAATTTTAGAACTTTGTCTTCTCCCCCACACAAAGAATTTCAATACCTACTAGCAGTCACTTAATCTTCCCCACCACCCTCCCCCACCTGCCCCATACTCCTAGAAGACAATTGGCCTTGTCTTGATGTTTTCTTCTGAGTTCAGTCATGCTCTGTCTAATATTTTGTAAGTGGCCTTTTTCCCTTATCATTCTGATATTATGGTTCATTCCTATTGTAACATAAATGTATACTTCATTCATATTGATTGTTGAAAAATATTCCATAGTGTGATGATAGCATATGGATACAGTTATATGTATCCAATCATATGTAAACGTCATTAGTAGTCCTGAAGACATTCTATTCTCAAGGAAGATTTTTAAAAGATTTTATCAACAAGATATGTTTCCTTTGTCAAAAGATTTTACTGTGTCTCTTGGGATGACCTTTTTTTTCTTATTGATTCTATTAATGTAGTGTGTTCTATTAGTTGATTTTCCCATACTGACCTAGGCTCGTAATCCTGGTAATAAATCCCATTTGGGAAACATGTATAAAATATTTTATATGCTACCAGAATTTTTCTGCACCTATACAGTATATCTCTTATAGATTGAATACTGTGTTTCCCTGTTTGCACCAGAAAAATACATTGGTACCATCATACCTCCAGGAAATGCAAGCTGCTAACCTCAAGTGATCATCCTGACATTATGCTTCTCACAAACTGAGAGTACAGGCCCATGCCACCACTGCTGGGGAAGTTTTTCTATTATTTCCTGGCAAGTGGTGTCTTACTGTGATGCTCAGTCTGTTCTGAAACACCTTGGCTTCCAGTGATCTTTCTGCCTCTGACTCTAAAATTGCTGGGATATAGGTGTGAGCTATGTTGCTCATCCAGGAAGAAGATTTTTCTCTATTTTCCTCATAGAAAATAACCCATAGTGTAAAAAATACCAACTCTCTTCAGATATAATTCACACACCACTATTCATGCATTTCAAGTATAGAGTTTAAGACTACACATTCAGGGATCACTTGTTTAGTTTGTTGGTTTGTTCCTAGAGAATTCTCCCTTAATGTGTAGAGGAGAGTGGTAGGGAAAGAAGGGAATGGAGAAAGCAAGGGAATAAGAGAGAGATTTGGAAAAAGGAAGGATAAAGTGAGGGGGGCAGAGAGACGGAGGGAGAGAAAAAAAGAGAAAACAACTAAACATGGTGACACAAACCTATAATCCTACCCTCTAGCAGGCTGAAATGAGTGGAATTCTTGAATCAGGGTGTCCTGGGTATGGACAGAACAAGAGTCAGACCCTGTCTCTGTTAAAAAGTGAAAAATTATCTAGGAATTTTCACAGGCACCCATAGTTCTAACACATGGGACACTCGGGCAGAGTGGTTGCCTGAATCCTGGAGTTTGAGGCTGCTATGATCTAGGTTAAGATCACAAAAGACTGTAGGGAAAACACTTGAAGAAATCAGCCTGGGCAAACATTTTATGAAGAGGACCCCTGTTAAATTGAAGCAACATGAAAAATACACTATTGGGACCTGATCAAACTAAAGAGCTTCTGCACAGCCAAGAACACAATATTTAAGGCAAGCAGACAGCCCTCAGAATGGGAGAAGATTTTCACAGGTTATGTCTCCAACAAAGGTTTAATAACCAGAATCCATAGAGAACTTAAACATATCAGTAAGTGATCCCATCTTGGGGTGGGCAAGGAACTTGAAGAGAAATTTCTCTAAAGAAGATCAGTGCATGGCCTACAGATATATGAAAAAATGCTCACCATCCTTAATCATCAGAGAAATGCAAATCAAAACTACTTTGAGATATCACCTAACTCCAGTAAGATTAGCCCATATCACAAAATCCCAAAATCAGAGATGCTGGCATGGATGTGGAGAAAAGGGAACACTTCTACACTGCTGGTGGGAATGTAAACTTATATGTTCCTTTTGGAAAGACATCTGGAGAACACTTAGAGAACTAAAAATAGACCTGCTGTTTAACCCTGCAATTCCTTTATTAGGTATATTCCCAAACGACCAAAAATCGCATTACA
>CAUYQV010107178.1:0-10183 GCA_963574575.1 Galagoides demidoff
GGCGCCCGTAGTCCCAGCTACTTGGGAGGCTGAGGCAAAAGAATCGCTTAAGCCCAAGAGTTGGAGGTTGCTGTGAGCTGTGACACCACAGCACTCTACCCAGGGCAACAAAGTGAGACTCTGTTTCAAAAAAAAAAAAAAAAAAGGAGAAAAATGAAGCGGGAAAGAATAGGGAATACTGTTGGGATATTTACAACCCTTGAGGTAAAATATGAATAAAGACCCGAGGGAAGAGGATCATATATCAGCATGTAAGCATGATTAACTGGTACGGAACTTTCTGTCTTGAATAAATAACTAGAAAACTACTCAAATATATGAAAACAACTTTGCAGACACTGGACAACAGTTAGCACAGAACTATGATCTCTGAGCAAGCAAAGTGAGCCCTAGTTTCCTGTCTGAAGGCACTTTCTTTTTTTAATTTATTTTTTATTTTAGAATATTACAGAAGATGTGAAGAGACAGGAACACTCATTCACTGTTGGTGGGACTTAAAACTAGCACAACCTCTGCGGATAATAAGTAGTATGGAGATATCTCAAAGTACTAAAATCTACCTTTTGATCCAGCAATCCCTCTACCAAAGGCACTTTCTGACAGAACAGAGAGGGAAACCCAAGTAGATCATAGGAGCCTTTTTGAGTTGAATACAGAGATGTTAGCATTTGGAAAGGTGGAAGAACTAGAATTTGCAGGAAAGAGTACCAGAAAGGAAGGAGCTACTCAGAAAAACAGCTCCATAAAAATCTAGGAGACTAAGGGTCTCCCTTGAGTCTTTGGCTAAATACTAAGTTGTATTCTGTACATAGGGCAAAACTCCCCGAGCGTGGCCAAATAACAACTACTAGGGACCTATAAGGCGAACAATTTAGGCAGGGCCTAAAGACATTCAAGTTCTAGTTGGTCAGAATGGGGAAAACTTGTTGAACACCTGGAATATTCAAAAGAGACCTCAAAAGAGTCATAATAATAGGGCTAAACTAGCTTTAGAGTAAAATACCCTCTAGAGCAGTGGTTCTCAACCTTCCTGATGCCTCATAATGCCATGACCCTTTAATACAGTTCCTCATGTTGTGGTGATCCCACCCATAAAATTATTTTTGTTGCTACTTCATAAGTGTAATTTTGCCACTGTTAGGAATCGTAATGTAAATATCTGACATGCAGAATGTATTGTCATTGTTACAAAGGGGTCATGAGCTGCTGCAGGTTGAGAACCACTGTTTTAGAGGAACCCTGATAAAGCTTTTTAAAAAGCCTCAAAAGGAAGTAATTTTACTATTTATCAAAGCAAAACAAATCTCAACATTCTTAAAGGAAACAAAAATTCAGACCCTCAGTAATGTAATATTCACAATGTCCACCATCCAATAAAATAATTAGATCATTTATTTTATTTTATTTTATTTTAGACAGAACCTCAAGCTGTCACCCTGGGTAGAGTGCGGTGGCATCACAGCTCACAGCAACCTCCAACTCATGGGTTCAAGTGAGTCGCCTGCCTCAGCCTCCCAAGTAGCTGGGACCACAGGCACCCGCCACAATGCCCAGCTATTTTTTGGTTGCAGCTGTCATTGTTGTTTGGTGGGCCCAGGCTGGATTCGAACCCACCACCTTAGGTGTATATGGCTGACGCCTTGGCCACTTGAGCCACAGGTGCTGAGCCTTTTTCTTTCTTTCTTTCTTTCTTTTTTTTTTTTGAGATAATTAGGTCATTTAAAGAAGCAGGAAAATATGACCCATAACCAGAAGAAAAATCATTCTATAGAAATAGACCCAGAAATACAGAGATTATAGAATTAGCAGGCACAAGATTTGAAGCAGTAATTCTAAATATATATTAAAAGATTTAAGTGAAACCATGAACATCATGAATAAAGAAATAGAAGTTACCAAATGGAACTTCTTTTTTTTTGAGACAGAGCCTCAAGCTGTCCCCCTGGGTAGAGTGCTATGGCATCACAGCTCATAGCAACCTCCAACTCCTGGGCTCAAGCCAGTCTCCTCCCTCTGCCTCCCAAGTAGCTGGGACCACAGGCGCCCGCCACAACGCCTGGCCACAGGAGTGGAAATTCTCTGTAAATGATTATTGACTAGCACTGATGATTGTTCAAGGGCTTGGCCTCATTTTGTACCCTCTCTACATAAATGTATCTAGGAGTTGTTTACAACAGAAACAGTAGCAGTAGAAGCATCTGAAATTTATTTTAGTTTCTGATCTGTGATTCATTGCTTACAATATTTAAACATATAGCTTTACAACTGTAGTTTTAAAAACAGTTATTTTTTATGCCAAAACATAATTCCTGTCACCTTCAGGTGGTATCATGAAAGGTAGTAGAAACTGCCAAAACTCTCGTAGTGTTACTGGATGGAGAGGGTCTGGCTGCTTGTTACTGTCCAGCCAGGGTTTATGTCTGAACAAGCATTATTTTTAGAAGTCCAGCGATTCTGGAAAACAGTGAGAATACCCTCTCAATTCTGTTCTGCCTCAGTTACAATTCTAATAGTTTTTGTAATGGGAATACAAGGAAACAGACCTAGAAGATTTTCACTTTATCTGATAGGAAGTAACGTCAAAGTAGTTTTCATTCTAACAGAGCAAAATATTTCAACCATAGAAAGATAATTTTCATTCAATAAAATATCTAAGAGAATCCTTAAAGAGAACATTGTGTCATCAAAGTCACCTTTATTCTACCGATATCACAACAGCTATTGTCTATATGTGACTATTTCATTAAGTCTCTTGAGGTAAACATCCTCATAATCACAGAGAAAACTTAACTAGATAATCACAGAAGGTTGGGGGAAGAACTGCTTCAGTTAGTAGCTTAACTTCTCAGACTCCATCTTGCAGGCCACGTTTCTGGATTCAATAGTGGTATTTTGGCATGGTTGTTTATAATTAATTTGTATTTCTATCTCTTAGACAGTAATTACCTATCGGTTAAAATGTCTGTCTGCCTTTCAAGAGGAGCTGTGTAACATTCAGCAAAATGTAATTCAATCAAGGAAAAAGAAATGAGCTCTAAATTTAATAATAAGGAACTGAATTTTTTTTAAATGTTTCAAAATTGTTTTCTTAACCCTAAAGCTGTGAAAATTGTCCAAATTATAAACAAGGATGGATTTTGAAAAACAATGTCACCATCATCTTAAAAATCTTTTAGAATAATTTTTAGCCTCTAAAAGAAACCAATTATAGTAGAAGAAAAGAATGATTGAATCAGCACGCACCATGTGTGTTATTGTTGACTAGTTTAAAAACCCATAAAAATGAAAATACATGCATTTTTCTCCCAAAAGTATGTTATTAAATTAATAATGCAGCTTTTATTCCACGGTGTCTTTGGACACCACTGAAATGGTGCATATCTATATTACTGTAAGGAAACAGATTCTTCTCATTGTTTTTATTTTTAGTATTTTATTTACAATCATTTTATTCTCAGCTCGTATCCCAATTTTTTGATCTGTTGAGTATGTTGATTAAAGGGGCGCCTTGGCTCACCCACCCCAATTCCCTTCTTTGTGTCTTAGCAAGTAATATTCAAAAGAGCTTTTTGGCAGTTAATAGCTAATGCTTCTCTTGGTTTGCCTCCCTTGCTGGTGTTGTGATCAAATCTTTCAGAGATTTATTTTTGTGCTTTTAAATGCAAATTCAAGTCTGTAGGAGAAAATACATCTTGAAAAATCTTGCCCCTTGCTCTGTGATTTGCATATTGGAATGACTCGTGATCTACATTTTGGGTGATTGCCGTTCAAGACATGCTCTGAACACTTCATAATTAAAACGGATTATCTTTAATTTTCGTTGGAGTTTTCAATATAGCCAATTAAATTTTACCTTTGAAGCCAAAATTACAATGAGAAAAATAGTATTTGGGATATTATGTCTGGATTGTTTGAAAATATTTAGAGATTATTTTGAAGGGTACCGTTTGCTTGATAATACTCTTTCTGGATTTGGCTGAATTTAGCACCATGTAACAATTTTCAGATGATGTGCATTTTCTTGAAGTAGTTTGGAATAGAGGCGTTTTTTTAGTAGTATACAATAGGCTATTAATTAAACTCAATCAATGTATGTCAGAATGAAAATAATATTAAAAGTCATTCATTTTGGGTTGAAATTTTAGGTTGAGATGATAGTCTGACTCACACTGGACGTCTCCTCTGCATGAACACTTCATGTCTTCCGCCATCAGCCCACCCCACTCCTTGCAGTTTATCTTTTTATTTACATGAACATTTAAAGACATTCACAGAGAGATGGTGATGACAGTGAGATCTTCAGAATATCAGCATTAAGGTTTCTGAACAAAGGAAAGCCCATTCTCCTCCTGTCTAGAAAGTGTACTTGAAGGTAGGTGCTATGTTCTAGACTGCCTTAGGCTCCACTCCAATGTCATTTCTGAGCTTCTCAGACTCAGTTGTTTCCAGGGGCTTCCAACAATTTTTTCCTGGTTTATCCAGTGACTAATCCTTTATAGTCTTAGGTAGACATAATAAAGCTTGTCTTATAATTCAAAAGATTTTTCAGAGGAAAAGGAGGTGTGGTTAATAATCCACTGCCACCATGGATCTAAAGTGGGACTCTCAGTGTGAACCAGAGCATGCCACCAAGGCAACTTTGAGTGACTAACTTCCTGCAGTCACACTCTGATATTGACTGCTGCTTGCCCACCTGTAGCTTTTTATGGGCTTCCCTGTTGACTCACAGGAGTAAGAATAGCAATCTCAGGTAGGTGTCTGTCTTAGTCTGTTAGTGCTGCTATAACAAAACAGCTGGGACTGGATAATTCATGAGGAGCAGATATTTATTTCTCACAGTTCTGCAAGCTGGAAGTCCAAGATCAAGGTGCCGGCATTGTCAGTGTCTGCTAAGAACCTGCTCTCTGCTTGTAAGATGGCAACTTAAAGGCTGTGTCCTCACATGGCAGAAAGTGGAAAGGGTCCCCCAAAAGGGTCTAGCTAGCTCCCTCCTGCTGTTTTATAAAAGCACTAATGCATTTATGTGGGTAGAGCCCTGGTGACCTAATCACTGCACAGAGGTCACACCTCTTAATACAGTTGCTTCGGGGATTAAGTCTCAACATGAATTTTGGAGAGAACACAAACATTCAAACCATAGCAGAGCCCATGCGTGTGCAACTTGGAAGTCAGAGAACATTGACACCCTGTGGAGCAAACCTTTGATCAATGGGATATGGCAGTTAGTGGCTAAGTCTTTTCTTTTCCTTCTGTGAACAAACTGTAGTAGCAGATAGCCATGGAAAGGGCCTCTCAGAAGGCAGTAATGGGAAAGAGGAAGGTTCAGGGGTGCACGATGTGAAGTGGGGGCCAACCCAGGAATGCACTCCTGCACTGTTTCTTGATCTCTTCTCTTTCTTTCACTCCTGCTTCTTGAGATCACACTCCTGATAAACCAACATCACATAAGCTTATGCCGCAGGCTCTGCTCTCTGAGTAATCAGGCTAAGAAAATTTGGAGCCCTTTGATCCCTGAAAATATTTTTGGCACTGTGTTCGAGGAGTCCAGTCCGTTGAATGCGTTTTTAGTTAGTTACTCTGGAAAATAGCTACTAGCTCTTGGCAGCAGGCAGCTGTAAAATTTAGAGATCGGGGGCTTAAGAAAACATAATCTTGAGGAAACTAAACCTATTGATGTAACAACTATTTGCAAAAGTTCTCAGCAACAGAATTCAGTGGCAGCAGATCTGTAAAAGTGCTAAGAGAAATAACATCTGAGGTGTCTCCACCCATAGCAGAAACAAAAGCAAGTGACACAGTGAAGCAAAGCAAAGGCCCAAACGTAGAAGAGCACAAAAGCAACAATTTTCAGGAATGAATTTCGTGAGGAGTGTGTGCTTGGTGGGAACCAACAAATCTGAACCTTACACTTGGCCTCACCAAAAAATTCTTGTAGATAACTGGCTCAAACATGCGAACGGTGTATTAGTAGAGAAACTAGAAGCTTTTGTGTACAACATCTACAGAAAGGTGCTGTCAAAGAAAGGGAAGAAGATCAGCAAAGATCACTCAAAGAAGAAGGATATTCACCAGAAAATCATTGCTATAGGACAGATCAAAAATCACACACACACAAAAAATAACATTTTTCGTTCATGTAAAAGAAATGCCATTAAAAAAGTATACAAGGAAGCAGAAATACACAAACTCATGGAAGAGAGGTATGAAACAAAAAACCATCACCAAATAAACATTAAAGGAAACAAAATTAAGTGACAGAACACCCAAAAGAAAATGGGCTAAAAAGTGTTAAAAATATTATAGAGAAAAGGGTGGGGGGAGAGAGAGAGAAACAAGAAGAGAGGAGAGACAACTGACCCAGAGAAGATTTGAACAAAGCACTTTGACTATACTTCAGATTAAACATTAAAATACTATACACATGTTAAATTTTAATTAGTTGCTGTTTTATAGTCCTATAGGTCAGGGCTGACCCATATGGGGTAGCTATACAATGTGTTGGACTATCAAGGGTCAAAACTGAAAGAATTTGAACAGGAAAATAAAATAGTACATGATTATGATTCAAAGTATAAAATAAATTTTCATGAATTCATATTGATATGAATAAATGATTGGATAAATAAAAAGATAAAGCCCCCACGTAGAAATAAATATTCCCTATAATATCTGAAGGTACTTGGCCCTCAAGGAGGTGCATGATCCTCACTCTGACAGCTTTAGCTGTGAGCTGCATGTAGTTACTTTTTTCTAAAGATATTATGAAAAGGGGGGAAGTGCAATTTTGCAGTATAGAAATCTGACAAACACCGTTTTGGTATAAAGCACTGTTGACACATCAACAGTGAAAAGTCACATTCGTAGTATGCGTCTTTGATAGGATTTGATAATAATGACACTTTTTCTCCAAGGTCCTCCTCTCCCAAACCCATAACCCCACCCCAGTCATTAGAAAATCATTAGCGAACCCCCCATGGATGTTCCACAAGTACTTCCTAAAGCCATCAAAGTCATCAAAAACAAGGAAAATCTGAGAAACTGTCAAGCCAAAAGGAGCCTAAGGAGATGTGACCAATGAATGGATGAGGGTGGGGCCTGTAGCAGAAAAAGGACATTAGATAAAAACTAAGAAAATCTGAATAAAGGATGGACTTCAGTTAATAATAATGTATCATCATCCGGTCATAATTTGTAACGAATTTCCATAATAATGCATGATGAGGAGGTGGTGCCTGTGGCTCAAAGGAGTAGGGCACTAGCCCCATATGCCAGAGGTGGCAGGTTCAAACCCAGGGCCAGCCCCAAATTGCAAAATAAATAAATAAATAAATAAATAAATAAATAAATAAAAATAATAATGCATGATGCTAATAATAGGGGACACTGTATAGGGATCAATGGGAAATATCCATATGATTTTGACAATTTTCCTGTAAATCTGAAACTATTCTAAAGTATAAAAAGCTTATTTTTAAAAAAATACAGATCCCATATCATAGCCTAGAGTGCACCTCTCCCCTGTGGGGTGGCAGAGCTGCGTTCACCTGCTGTGCCTATGTCCCCTGAACTCTGCCTTTGAGCTGGCCAGACACAGATGTTTGTCGCTGTTGGCTCCTGTGCACACTATTGCTCAGCAGGAAATTCAAAGGGCACTAGGATTAGGCTCATTTCTGTACATTTTTTTGCTGTTCCTAGATCTTAAATCCTCTCCTGAAATCCCTGGAGATCTAATTATTTATTCCTAACCTGCTGTTGGCTGGTGGGCCCTTTGGCTTCCTCTGACTATAATCACCCCAGTACCTGGCCTCTGCCCTGACCTCTTTCCTGGCTCTTAAAAGTTGATTTATTTCTGAAACGGAATCAAAGCATGTTAGTTCTGGAAGGAAACTTATGACCGTATAGTCGAATCTTTTCACTCTCTATATAAGGAAACAGATCCAGAAGTCCCATAGCTAGTCTTGACTTTGATCGTGCTGGCAAATTGACCCTTATTTTCAAATCTTTTGAGGTCAATGTAAAAATAAAATGTTTATTGAGATTTCCCCCTCAGCTTCTAAACTTCCTATATTCAGAAGAAAAGATAGGCAATGTTTGATTCATTACTTAATGAAGCAGAGTGAAAAAAATAGAATTAATTTTAACTCTTAAGCCTTGATCTATATTTGCCTTTAAAAACAGGGGTCACATTTTTCTTTGTGGAAATGAACTTGAGCATATTATGTATTTCAATGAATCGTTGACCACGTTATCTCCTTTTAGATGATATAGTAAAAATTTCAAAAAGCAATTTCCAAGAAAGCAATCTAAATTTAGAGTTGTGCTTTGGGTAATATATTGCAAGCTCTCAAAATCATATAATTATTCTGTAGCTTTTGCAAATTGTCTTTTGGTGATCTCAGCAATAATAATAAAAATGGGGACATCTCTGAAGACATACTGCTGGTCCAGAGGCATGAAATTTTTCCTTCTTCTGACTGATCATATATTTGAGAATATCCACAGTGGTGATTCATTATTTTTCCCTTGTCAAAAATCACTTTGGATCTTGTAGACAGGAAAAAAAGAAAAAAAGCAGCAGCAATCAATTAGTACTTTGCTGAAACAATTCTGCCAAATCTCAGGATGCATGTAAGAAACAGAAAATAATATTTGGGATTTGAGTATGCCATACTCAAAAAGTTAGGGTAACTTTTAGAGATACTAATATTTCTCTTAAACTCTTCAATACTCCAAGACAATCTTGTCTGATGTCTGCTGTAACTCCTACCAAAACACTAAAATAGGACCACTCCAATTTAAAAGGAAAACACATCTGCACCTCCCAACTTTCTATTATTTCTTTTGACATTTAGCATTAAGAAAAGTTTATTTGGAAATCATAACCGTTTCCTAGTATTGACCCAGATCACCTTTCTAATGAAGCCATAGATTAAATACAGGGACTACAATGAGGAAACTATCACTACAAGCAATAGAAAGGAAGAATCTTGCTGCATGGTTCCATGGGTACAAAATTCAGAAACAGGCAGAACTACAGGATACAGGATACAGTTACCGGTGGTGAATCATTACTAAGTGGGAAGGGCTTTTTTTTACAGTATCTTACATTGTTCTGTTTCTTAATCTAGACATTGTTCTTTTGGTGAAAATTAACTGGGTTGATTACTCTTACCATATGAGTACTCCTCTTTGTGTGAGTACAAAAATGTTTCTATAAAAAGTTCATTTAAGAAAATCACTCTGAAGATTTTGCCCCAAGATAGATGATGTTTAGCCTATGGTTCTTAGCAAAGCCAATCTACAATTCAGAGACTTAAATTGCGTTTACAAATGCACTATAAGATTTGCCTTGATTTTGAGATTGTTCCTTCCATATTAGCTATGGCATAAGTGATTTCTAGGGTCTTTGCTAAGCTTTTTCATTAATTCATTTCAACCTTTCTCAAAGCATATAAGTGATACACAAAGAATAGAAGTTTTGGCTCGACATGGTAGTGCACAAAACTATCAGCCCAAATCGTTACTTAGAACTAAAAACAGTTCAGATATGCTGTCACTTCAATTTTAAAAAGAAAAGCACTTAAAATTGATCCTGAAACATAGCATTTAGTATCATTACACAGTGTGCACGTTTTTATCACATTTTGAAAATACTGACTGGATATCCTGGGAGCTCTTATCACAGTAGACCACAGCACGTTGAAAGATCTGTCTATCATGTGCTTGTTACTATAGTAACAACCTAGTTCCAGCTGGAGAGAGCAGGATCACTGTGCAGGCTCCCACCAAACTATAAGCTTGTTTTCCCCCCACTGTCCAGCTGGGGACCTGCTATGTCTGAGGGGTGGGGTGAGATGGGGTGGGGTGAAGGCATATAGGTCCTGCCAGGAAACAGGTTCCCGTGGATGTGGACAAAGGGCACACCCATTTCCAGGCCTCCTATTTGTTTGCTTACAAGTTATATAGTAACACCTGACCAGGTAGACACCTCTTAATTACTTCTGATGCTGTGATTTCTGATCAAGCTTTTATGTTAAGAGAAGCAATTTTACATAATTTGAACATAATTTTCACTTTTTCTCTGTCACTGGAAATCTTGCTACCATCTCTGGGCTGTCAGAAGATTCCTTGATACCTGGGGGGGGGGGGGGGGGGGGGGGGTTTTTGGTAAATGGGGAAAAAA
>CAUYQV010107179.1:0-23105 GCA_963574575.1 Galagoides demidoff
TGTCCTTGCCTAGAAGAAAGGGAGGGAGCCAGTCTCCTTCTGATACCTTGCCCAGGAGGGGAATAGGGAGTTTACATTAGCCTTTTCATTTCCAAATGAAGTTACATTAACCTCTTCATTCCCAAATGGAGTTACATTAACATTTTCAGCAGCTGAAAACCATATATTCCCTTCCCATTCTCCCGCTGTTCCCTAGCTTGTCAGGCATTCTTTCCAAAAACCGGGACTTTTTTAAAACACTGCAGGATACGGGACAAATTATTAGGAATCGGGACTGTCCCACCAAAAGCGGGACATCTGGTCACCTTAACTATGTTGTCCTCCCTCGGTAGAGTGCTGTAGCATCACAGCTCATAGCAACCTCCAACTCTTGGGTTTAAGCAATTCTTTTGCCTCAGTCTCCCAAGTAGCTGGGACTATAGGCACTCGCCACAATGCCTGGCTATTATAGTTGTCATTCTTGTTTTAGCTGGCCCAGGCTGGGTTCGAACCTGCCAGCCTCAGTGTATGTGGCTGGCCCCGTAACCACTGTGCTGCGAGCACCAAGCTGTCATGTTTGTTTTTTGAGTACTGGCTAAAACTATATGGTTTTTAAAGAAAATTTCAAGGTCACATGGATTAGAGAATACATACATACATTTATTTTTAAATATAAATAAATATTTATATTTAGATTCATATATACAGAAGGTCATTACCCTTGAAAATGTAAATGAAGTTTTTCCTTGTAAAAAGTATTCTCTGTCTTGGTACAGTATAAATATATACTATAATTTATATACCAATCATAATACAGTAGTAACATAGACAAGTAAGATGTGGGAGAGAAAGTATACTATATATTGTACAATGTTTTTTAAAAAATCAAATAGAAAAGAGATAATATAGTGCAAATTTTTAAGATTTTTTTATACATAGAATTCTGAAAAGACCATAAGATGATATTTTTTTTGAGACAGAGTCTTACTCTGTCACCTAAGTAGAGTGCTGTGGTGTCATAGCTCACAGCAACCCTAAACTGTTGAGCTCAGGAGATTTTCTTGCCTCAGCCTCCCCACTAACCGGGACTACAGGTGCCCACCACAACCCACAGCTGTTTTTAGTAGAGATGGGGTCTCACTCTTGCTCAGGCTGGTCTCGAACTCCTGAGCTCAAGGGATTCACCTAACTCAGCCTCCCAGAGTGCTGGGATAACAGGCATGAGCCACCGCCCCCCCTATATAAGGTGATTTGTAACAGTTGGAAATGAATATCTTGCCACACAATATAATCCATAAAACTCATATACTCCCAAAAGAATTATTTCACAAACTACATAGTGAATCATGAAGCTCAACATTCTTCCCAAAGAATACTGGATGAGACAATTAAGCCAGTAAGCCAGATCTGACAATAAACACATTTCATCATTGCTTGCTTTACTTTTTTTTTTTTTTTTTTTTTTGGCTGGGGCTGGGTTTGAACCCGCCACCTCCAGCATCTGGGGCTGGCGCCCTTCTCCTTTGAGCCACAGGCGCCGCCCTGCTTGGCTTACTTTTAATATCTGGTATCACGTAATACTGATTGCCTTTACCTTTTCTCTTGGTAAGACTGGGTAAGATTGAAGACCTCATTGTGCAACTGTTTAAGGGTAGTGCGATAAGAGTCAGAATAAAGTGTACTAGCTATTCAAAATAATTGTAAATACACCTGTATCTAATTGGATCCATGTTTCACTCTTTTATGGATTATTGAGAAAGGTCTTATTTTCCTCCCAGGATGCTAAGGTATTCCCTAAAGAAAGTGTTCAGACATTTCTTAGCCTCAGTACGCCCTAGTCTGGCCATCTGTAAAATAATGCTGTTAAATAAGATCACCATTAAATATTCTTTTAGCTCTAAAATATTATGATTTTACATGAGTGATGAGATTTCTCCCTGGAGTATTTATTCTATACCATGTCATGTGGCCAGATTTATAAAGATAAGGCATCTCAGTTTGTAGTAAATACGCTAAGTCTTCTGCAGAGAGCTCAAAGCATTTCCACATATAGAGTGTCCAATGTCAGTACTGTCACAATGTTGATGTTAAAAATGGGAAGAAAAATTGAATAATAAAAACATTCTGCATCTTTACTAATGAATATAGAGATAGAGCAGATTTTGAAGATAAAGAATACCAGAAAGAGGATAAATGAGACCTATTACAGACTGAAAATAAATTAGAGAACTTGAATTGGAATAACAGGACTAGTTCCAGGTTAATATTTGAGACACAGTTGGCTCTTACCTGCCAGCTCTGTACTTTCTTAGGTCTATGATTCCCACTGTATTCCTTCATGCCAGCTGACTTAACACATGCCTCACATGTCTCCCGGGTCTCTGTCTTCCTCTCTTCAATACTGCCACCATCCAGGGGCAGTGCCTGTGGCTCAAGGAGTAAGGCACTGACCCCATATACTTGGGGTGGCAGGTTCAAACCCAGCCCCAGCCAAAAAAAAAAAATGCAAAAAAAAAATACATTGCCACCATCCTCTTTTTCCAAAATTAAGCTTAAAGAGATGTCATAACTTAAGTGAGAGCCTTCTCAAAGAGAAGCCAAATAATAAATGTCATTACTCGTCACACTTCAGCATCACTGTTGTTATTATCTTCATGAATATTTGATATGGAGAAAATACCTTGACAACTAAAGGAATCTAAAATCATGACTGAGCAAGGCATTATTCCATTTACATTGCCCAAAGGGCTCTAAGAAATAGTAGGATACTAACACTCAAGATAGACTATAAATACATTTAGAGTGTGTCTAAACCATTTTTGAAGCAAAATAAGCTATTGTCTAACAGAAGAGTGTAATTTCCATATCACAATAAGCTTGATCACTAATTATACTGACTTTGCCTTTCATACACTTTAGTAAAATCTACATCTTAAAAAAAATTGTGATTCTATCCCTTGCCATTTTCATATTGAAAGACAAATGTCTACAAAATTAGAGGTAGCAGATCCTTTTGAGGTTTCTTCGTATAGTTTGATAGTCTTCACCTCTCCCTCAGATCACAGCATTACTGACAATAATTAAATTTGTCAAAGATGGATAATTAACACAATCTAATTTCAAACATGAGTCACTTAAAATGATCTGTTGTGCTGTATGCACATTTTGCCATTAAATCTTTGCCTCCACTAGGAAAGAACAGTAATTTTAAACGTCCTCCTTAAACATGATCTGGAAGATAAAGCCACTATTGGGCTTAATGGACCAAAGGTTCTTAAGCTTTATGGTCTTTGACTCCTTTCCTTTACACTCTTATAAATTACTACTAAATCCAAAGATTTTCTGTGTGAATTCAAGTAATATTTATTGATATTTACCGTATTTACATTGGAACTGAGAATTTTAAAGTATTAATTTAATATATTCAAATAAAAATTCACTGTGTGTTAAAATAACATGTTTTATGAATTACAACTACTTTCCAAAGTAAAAAAAAAAAATAGTGGGAAGAAGAAGCACCATTTTATATTTTTGTAAATATCCTCACTACGTGGCATTCTAGAAGACTACCTGCTTCTGAATCCAATCATCTTGAGATATCACATACCATATAGCTTCCAGAAAACTCCATGGTATATTTGGGAGAAAGTTGAAGTAAAAAAAGTAAACAATGTCTTAACAATATTATGAAAACATTTTTCACCTTCAAAATCCTCGAAAGGGTCTCAGTGATACCAATCATTTCCTGGAACCTATTTAAGAATTGCTACAATGAATCTTTTGACTTATTTAATAATCCAGTTATTCAACAATTAATTGAACTGCCTCTGTGTGATGGACACCATGATAGTTGCTAAAAATATAATGCTGAGAAATATATAATCTCTGGCTTCCAAGGGGACATACTTTTCAATCTGTTTATTATTTCAAAATATTAAGGGGATATAGATATTTTTGATACACGGTTTGACTCATGGTTCTAAATGTGCCCATCTCCAGAATAGTGTTCACTGTACCTATTAGGTGGGTTTTTATTTCTTCTCTCCTCCCCTCTCTGCCCTACATGATTGTAAATGATTTTTACTTCCTTCTGTGCACTTCTGTGCTCACCAGCTCCAATTTATTAGAGTATGTGTGGATTCTTTTCCCATTCTTGAGATACTTTGTGTAGGATAATGGTCTCCAGCCTTCCAAATTGCTGTAAAAGGCATTAATTCTTATGGCATCCTTCTAATGGCTCTCTCCATGGTACACCTAAACCACATTTTTTAAATCCACTCATGAATTGACGGGCACTTGGGTTGATTCCACATCTTTGCAATTGTAAATTGTGCCACAATAAACACTCAAGTTCAGGTGTCTTTTTTGTTTGTTTGTTTGTTTAGAGACAGAGTCTCACTTTGTCATCCTTGGTAGAATGCTGTGGCTGTCACAGCTCACAGCAACCTCCAGCTCTTGGGCTTAGGTGATTCTCTTGCCTCAGCCACCCAAGTAACTGGGACAGTAACTGTAACCCGTCACAGTGCCGGGCTATTTTCTTGTTGTGGTTGCAGTTTGGGTGGGGCCAGGTTCAAACCCACCACCCTTGGTAGATGGGGCTGGCACCCTACTCACTGAGCCACAGGCGCCACCCATTCAGGTGTCGTTTTCATAAAATGACTTATTTTATTTCGAGTAGATACTCAGTAATGGGATTGCTGGATCAAATGGTAGATCTAGTTTTAGTTCTTTGAGAAATCTTCATACTGTTTTCTATTGGGGTTGTAATAAATTGCAATCCCACTAACAGTATATAAGTAATCCTTTCTCTCTGCATCTGTGCTAGAATCTATTGCTTTTAGATTTTTTAATAAAAGCCATTCTAACATGGTAAGGTGATAATCTCAATGTGGTTTTAATTTGCATTTCCCTGATTAGTGATGCAAAGCCTTTTTTCATACGTTTGCTATGCCTATCTTCTTTCGAAAAACTTCTGTTCATGTCTTTCGCCCACTTTTTAATGGGGTTGTTAGTTGATTTTGTTTTTTTTTCTGATTTCTTTCAGTTCCTTATATATTTTGGATATTAGCCCATTGTCAGATACGTAGATTGGGAATATTCTCTGTCATTCTTTAGATTATCTATTTGCTCTGTTGATTATTTCCTTAGCCGTGCAGAACCTTTTTCATTTAATCAATTCTTGTTTATTTGTTTTTGTTGCTGCTATAATTGTCACTGGGGTCTTAGTTATAAATTCTTCGTGTAGACTGATGTCTGGAAGAGTTTTTCCTACATTTAGTTCTAGGGGATATACTTTAGTGGAGAATAACGACAATATTGTATAGCAAGTTACATCTTCAGGATGTTCTTAGAAAATATTTATATTGATGTGTGTGCATGTATATGTATATACATATATATATATATCACATATATAAAACTATATGCATGCATACGTATTTATATAGCTAGTTACACCTGTGTTTGTATATAACCAAAATAATGAAGCATAAGAGAATAATGCAATCTTAGTGACGGGGAAACTTAGGTATTAAGTCCAAACCCCTAACACTTCAATGAAGCAAATGACTCTTTTATAAATTTAAACAAAAGTTTACTTGACTAGTATTTTGTATGAAGATCTTCTGACTCTTTGACAAATAATGTAATCCATCTGTTCTTCAGGTTTCTGAAACATGCTATGCATAAAATTAACAGCGGGGGGGGGGGGATAGGGTAATGTCTTCACCTATATAGAGCTGTAGTAATTTTTCCCTCCCTATTTTCCTTTCCACATTGCAAATACAGGGTGGACATAAAGTTTGTGTGCAAATAGTAAACTAATTCAATTGTGCACGAACTTTATGACCACCCTGTATAAACAATTATTCTATTTTATCGCTGACACAGATTCTACTTCAGAAACTTCAATCACTATCTTTCCAGTATCTAACAACCCTTCGACTGACTGTTGATGTGGTGTCCAATCAGCAATATTCTAATTGTGGCTGAGATCACCTAATGGCTTCCATGGCACCTGCTCGTGGTTTATAGAATCTAATATAGGAACTGAGACTGAGCCCATGGTTATGCTAGAAAAGGATGTATATTTACAACTTGTTGACTGCAGTATATTATTCATAGATTGATATCAACTTACTATGTTAGGAAAATATTCCATATTCTTACTATTTTTTACACATCCAACATATAGATTTCTGAAAGAAAGTTGTTGAAATCCTCCAGTGTGATAGGAGAATTGACCATTTCAATCATTCATCCATTCAGCTATTCTATGTTTTGATTCTATGCTAGTAGGCAAATGTAGACTTAGGATTATTTTTCTTTCTGGAAAACAAAACAGGAAATAAATACAAATACATTCTTGTGGGGCTTTCCCCCTGTTTGCTTAACCATAATATTAAAATGCTTAATTTTAATTTTAGTGACCGACTCTACAGTGTGACATTTGACGTTTGTTTTCAAACTGAGTATTGTTGCTCGTCTATAAATTAAGCTTTGTGTTAACATTTTTTGAGCTTCTTGAGCTAGATGCTTGGTTTATTTCAATATTCCTTGCTGTTAGTTCATACATTAAATAACCTTCACAACGTAACAGTATTTCCCACTTCTTTGCTTTATTGAATGTAACATTACACTTTTGCTTCTTTTGTTTTTCTTCTAAGAGTAAATTCTTAATAATTATTTTGGAACAGATCTCTGACTGAGACACTTTCTGAGACCTTACCGAAGTCAAATTATTTGTTTATCCTTGACTGGTGATAGTTTACCTAAATGTAAGATTCGTTTGTTGTTTTTATTTTTATTTTTTGAAAACAGAATCTCACTCTGTCACCCTAGGTAGGATGCTGTGTCATCATAGCCCATAGCAAATTGTCAAACTCCTGGGCTCGAGGGGTCCTCCTGCCTCAGCTTCCTGAGTAGTTGGGATTACAGGTGCTTGTCATCATACCAGCTAATTTTTCTATTTTTTGTAGAGACAGGGTCTTGCCCTTGCTCAGGCTGGTCTTGAACTCCTGAACTCAAGCAATCCATCCTCCTCAGCCTCCCAGAGTTTAAGGATCACAGACGTGAGCCACTGTGCCTGGACCTAAATGTAAGAATCTAATGTAACAGTTATTTTTCTTCAGACATTTGAAAATTTTTGACCCATGTTACTTTACATGGAACACATTGATTGCCACACTAGGGGAAAAAAATCCCCTAGGGACACGGTGTTTTATTACAAAAATAGAACAAAAAGAACAAAAAATAAAATGATCTTTTCTGATTTAATGAAAAACGTGTTTTATTGTTTTCTGTGAGTGAGTTATGTGTGATTCTCACAGAGCTGGAATCCGTTTTTACACTGCCACCATGTGAATTGTATGTGACTCATGACATACTGAGTTTGTTTCTGAGAATTGAGTCTTTGTCATTCTGTCAGTATTTAATTGTGTCTGTAGTGGTCCTGGATAATGACCTCTGAATCTCCTACATATGTGCAACAATGTCACATTGCTGCATACTGTCCCATCAATTTTGTCCAAAGAGCCACCAGGCAACAATTCAAGGGACAATATACAATTAGAAGTTACGGTAATGGAAGAACACAGTCCAGCACGTGTGGTATGCTTGGGTGGGCTGGCTAGAGCAGGACGACAGGAGGCAGAAGGGACATTCCAATTGACAGCAAAAACGATGAGCAGAGGTCTCATAGCATGCGATGGACAGGCCCGCCTATCTGCCAGTTCTGTATGTGTCACGAGGCCCTGGGCTCACAACTAGAATGACTTCAATAAGACTCACGTGGCAGTTAATGCATTTACATCCAGTATTAATGATAAGTGATTTCACCCCTGATCTAACCTGTACACGTTTGTGGCGACAATCCACTTGTTTGCCTCTCTTGAAATTTTTGGAAATCCTCTCTTTATTCCTGCTTTTCTGAAATGATGTACTGGGTTTGAGGTTTGGTTGTTATGTTTTATATGTTTATTATATTTACTTAGCCTATTCTGCAAGCTGGGGATTTTTTCAATCTTAAGTTACCCGCAACATTTTTCCTGCTAATTTGGTACTTCCTACTATTATTGCTCTAACACTTCCCTTTTAAAATGCATTTAGGACTCATGGGGGTTTTCCTTTAAAATATTACCCTTTGTGCTTTATGCAACCATGCAAAACACGCAGTTCATCATCTCTAATCAATAATGCTATTATCTGAATCACTCAGGGCTCTCCTTTTGCTATTTGCTGATTCTGGTGATGCTCTCCTATAAAGAAGGCTTCCTATTGTCTTTTCTGATTTTACATTGTGAGCTCCTGCCCAGTAGGGCTTTAATGGGGAGACTCCTTCAAGATTGGGTTTGAAGGTGTGTTTTCCTGAGAACTTTTGTATTTTCTACTCTGAGGGGCACCCAGGGTCATTAACAGTCCAGTGCCAGTTTCTAGTTTACATTTTCAGCTTCAGGGTATCCAGTCAATGCCAACAGTAGAAATTAATTTTCCAAACCTTCATCAAGGCAAGTACATGGTTCCAATATTAATGTGTGTTTCATTCAAAGTCCAGGTTGATACACACAAACTATGTTTCATCTCCCTGTGGTTATTTCCCTCATAACATTCTTTCCCTGGACAGCCTTTTTGTGGGGTTTCATGTATGCCTTTACTTTGAATTACATTCTTGTACACGCACTATAACCCAATTGTATTGGCTAATGAAGTCAGCAAATTATTTTAGTACAATCAAAGATTCTGTGTCCATTTATCATCATGCCTTTCACTTTCTCTGCATTTATTTTATTTTCTGTATTTATTTGTTTCAGATTACCATGAGGGGTACCTACAAGTAGCTTACATTGGTTGCATTTGGGTCATTTTATCATAAAGACATTCGCACTCAAATGCTTCTCTGCATTTTTTATCTGCAGGCATTTCCTCTTAACGTATTATAAACTCTGTTATGTGTTTCAGTTTTTTTGAACGTTTTATCCAAAATATCCAAATACTTTACAGCACCCATGTCTTCAGATTAACCTAGGCCTTTACACTGTGTGAAACATTTGCCTCTAATTTCCATTTTTCAGGTTTTCCTCATTATTTCCTTTCATATTCTATCTTGATTATAGATTTTAAGACATATAGCTTTTGTGTGATTTCTACACGTTTGAAGTAGGCAAGGAGACAGCGATACATTCCCTAAATGACATCTTGACTTAGAACGTCTAATTAGTACTTTATAATGTAACTAGAATGATATTTGGTTGGAATGTAAAATCAATCATGTCGTGCTTATCTTTAACATTCTTCAAAGTCTGCTTATTGGGAGAATAAAATCTAAAGACTTCAAAGCGCTTACAAGACCTTTCAAAATGTGGTACCTTGAGAGAGGGGGCATTAGTTAAAACAGTCTTGAATGTACTGATGAACAAGAACTTCCCAAAACTTTCTCCCTTTAACACTTAAAGGGAGTCAGCTTAGCAATTATGATGTGCTCCAGGTAGCTAAAAACTTTAGAGAGGAGAAAAGAGAACCAACTATTTTGGAGTGGGGAAAGTTCCTGGAGCTCTAATTCAGACCAGTGGTAGTAAAGCCCGTACTCATCTAGCTTATTTGTATAGAGAGGAATTTTCTTTACCCGTCAGCCCCTGGGTTCCAGAGCAGGTGTATCGTGATCCCTTACACAGTCATGCGGACCTGTGGGGGGAAGGAGGAGAAGGGTGCTCCCGCTGTACCAAGACTTGTTTCCTATAAAGAGGGGCCATGGCTAGGAGTTTTTCTCTTTCATTAGCCACCTAAGGCACCTAGAATTTGTCACTGAGAGTGTAACTGTGCAGGCCCTTCATGGGGCTCTAATGCAATGCTTAACCTTCTTCGGCTTAGTTTCGCCGTTTGCCTTCTTCCTTCTTTGGCCTCACCTCGGTCATCCCACCTTCTGTTCCATAATCTAGATTTGGATATATTTTAATATACTAAAGGTGATACACGTGTCATTCTCTGGTAGTAACATACACTTTACCATGCTACAGTTTTCCCCCGCTTCCTTCCCTCATCTGTATCTCTGCCACAAATACTGTGTAAATAGCTACATTTGGTACTGGTTTATCCAGGCCCTAGCAAAGGATGCTTCTGGAATATATAGTGCATACACTTCCATTATGATCAGATTTCAATCAAGCCTGGGCGTACTGACTGACATCTGTAATTCTAGCACGCTGAAAGGCTAAGGTTGGGGGATTGCTTGAGGTCAGGGGTTGTACACCAGCCAGAGCAAGAGCCAGACCCTGTTTCTATGAAACAAAAAAAGTAACTAGGCGTGGGAGCACACACCTATAGTCCCAGCTACTTGGGAGGTTGAGGCAGGAGGATCGCTTGAGCCTAG
This sequence comes from Galagoides demidoff, assembly GCA_963574575.1. NCBI lineage: Eukaryota > Metazoa > Chordata > Mammalia > Primates > Galagidae > Galagoides > Galagoides demidoff. Next base: position 10,343 of record CAUYQV010107179.1, read on the forward strand.
GAGTTTGAGGTTACAGTGAGCTACGATGGTGCCACTACAATCTAGCCTAGGAGACAGAGTGAGACCCTGTCTAAAAAACAAATTTCAATCAATATACAGTATCTATGTTCCTCTACATACATACATACACACACTCATATACACTCATACACTGCATAAAGACATTGGTCATTGTATCTTGCTGATATAAGCCAAAACACAGGCTTGACTGGTCCATAGGATGAATGAATTCCATTTTGCCTGATAGCCATTTTCCTATGTGTGAATATATACATTTTTTATATTTCTGTGCCCCCATGTACGTACTATGTTGCCTCGTGAAATATTTGAGTCCCTTAGAGTAATATCAATGATATCTTTGTCTTACATACTCCATACCCTGACCTGACCATTATATTGAGATACCGTTCAATAATATAGATACACTTAACAAATTATGTATACAATTGAAGTTATGAGTATGATTTTATAAGTCACTTCTGAAACATTGTGAATTAGAAAGAAACTACATAAAAATATCACTCTGAACAATTTATTCTGATGCCTCAGGAAATCATGCAAAATTTACTAAGAATATTACACTTGGGTAGAATAACAACATACAACATCCTGAGTCATAGATATTAAAGGAACATCTAAAAGTATAATGCACAATTAATGAAGGAAAATTAAACATGCAATTGAGTTACGCTTTCTGCTGGAAGGAGAAATCAAATATACAGGAAACATTAGTTTCCATTTATCTTCAAGTTCTAATCTTTATTCACATACATGTATTTGCATTCACAAGTTCAGAGTTAATAAGCAGAAATGATTATTTTAGGCTCTAATTGATTATAGAAAGCCTAAGAGGATCAGACTTAAAATGTAACTCTCACAATTCTGTGAAGTCAATCAAAACACAAATCAGTGGGCTTGTACTGTTAATGAAGACAGAGAAGTGTTAAGTCACAAGTGCCCTGGGTGAATCCCGACTTTAGCTGAAGCGACTTGTAAGATGCCAACCTCTCCCGATTAAATACATTTTGCCACCACCTTTTCAAACTGTTTGCCCAAATGATAATCCATGATTGTGTTCGAATAGATGAGACTCCTGTTTCATTCGTGTTCTACATTCGAAATGTGTTCTTTTTAAAAGAAAAAGGCAATTATAGTTCTGCTTACTTTCCACGCCAGTTTTCAGAGGTGTAAAAGCTTTGATGAGAAAATTCACAACTCCTGTTATGAGGACAAATCATGTGACTTCCATTAAATTAGTGAGTCTCAAACTTGACTGCACATTGAAATCACCTGGGGAGCTTTCACGCGGCTTGATGCCTGGGTCACACCCCCCGAGATTCTGAGGTAATTGGTTGGAAGTTTAGCTTCCCGGGTGTGGGATTTTTAAAAGCTCCCCAAGTGATTCTAATGTGCAGCCAAGGTTGAAAACCACTGCTCTAATTAATAGAATAATAATGAATTGCCTAATCATAGAGAAGACCACACAGATAAAACTGTGGTTATAATTGGGACTTTATATTTTTTGTAGAAGCATAATTTTGAAGAAATAGAAAAAATCACAAATGAGAGGTTTATATGTTAGCATGCAGGCATTATTTCATGGAAGGCCTGACAAATGTCCTGGCCAATTATCATCAGGGGACTCACTACTAATTTTGTGTTTATTTTCTTATATAAGCATAAAGTGAACAGAACAAGAATCATCTATTCATTAATCCAACAAATATACACTAAGTCCTTTGAGTATGTTCCTCACTCTGCTTTGTTAGATCCTCCTATAAATAATTAGGATAAACCTCATGGTTTATTTCCAACATGGATTAAGCATAAATTGAGAAGGAGGAAAAATTCTTAGGAGGCAGAACTGAAGTAGAGCTCGCCATCATCTTCCACAAGGTACACAGGAGAACCACGTTATATTCGTCTTGCTAAAGGCATTACGTTACTTGCTATCCATAAAAATTAATTGTATAAATAAGATGCTATGTAAATTTTCAGCCCTGGAAATGGTGAGGGCTCAATACATATTCACGCCCGTTGGCTTCTTCTGAAGCCCGGATTATTATTGAATTACAAAAATGTGAAGATTTAACTAAAATATCCTTTCCACTGTAAACTGTTATTTACACCAGTGCCAAACTAGATTTACTGAGTTACACTTCTGAACATAACACAGAGGTATATGGAATAAAAGTTTACAATCTAACTTCAACAGCAAAGTCTTACTTTTTTTCAAAAAAAAAAACCAAAAAACCTTTTTTTGGTATTTGTTTTCTGTTTCGTTTTGTTTTTGGGCAGGGCTGGGTTTGTACCCACCACCTCTGGCATATGGGGCCAGCCCCCTGCTCCTTTGAGCCACAGGCACTGCCCAACAAAGTCTTACTTTACATCCTAGGAGTAACTGTTACTAAAAATGTGATCTGTAACTCCCAGAATTTTCTTTCACAAATGCTCACATCTTTACATTATGTGTAAAACAGGAGCATGTGTGTGTGTGTGTGCACATGACAAAATTTGGGTGTCTTGGGGAGATTCCATATCAGTACGCATATACTATTTCATCGTTTCAAATAACTACCAAGAATTTCATAGCGAGGAAACTTATTTTATTTTCCCATTAAAATAACCAATTTGTTTTCCTTTTTAATTAACTAAGAAATGCTTTTTTTTAAAGAACATATTTTCATGTTGATGAGAATGATCTAGTAAAGTAAGATAGATGGATGATACGAGATAGAGGATGTGGTGATGCAGAAATTAAATCTTTGAGCTGCTGAGAGAGGGCAGGCGCCAGAGGAACTGGGCTTTGATGCATGTAATTTATTTCATTTACAATGTGAGAAGAGACAGTGAATAGGCATGCAGATGCGGAAGATCTGATAAAATTGTTGGTGATACATGAGAAAATTACTGGCATTTTTCTATAAATTATTTTCTTTCAACAAAGTTTTAGAGGAAAGACACAAGATTTGGAGGAAATGGATACCATATTACATAATCTTCTGGAGGAGTTGAAATATAAACATACCGGGAAGTATTGTGGAAATGCTGACCAGCAGAGAGAGCCTTTTTAATATTAATAGTCATTAATTTAAAGGGCAATACATCTGCCAGTAAGGTGCGCCATTCTCCCATCAGCATTCTTCTACTGAGGGAAAAACTATTGAGTAGAAATACAGCTAGTTATAGCGAGGATCAAACCTTTGCCAGTTATATACAATGGAGGGAGGGAAGGCTAAAGGGATTAAGATGAGTGATTAAAATTATGGAACACAAAATCCAAGTTGGATGTCAAAACAAGCAATTATCTGAAAGGGTTCATATATAATAATAAAATAAAGTATAGACGAAATCATTGCAGGGCTCAGTAGGGCTGAAAAATTATAGGAGATAAAATTCAAGACTATACAAATTTGACAGAGGAAATCTTCCTTAGAGTATACAAGAATTACAGCAGAAATTTTGGAGTTATGCAATCATTAGTAGTAAGTATCAATAAGGGTGCGCAAGTCAGTGGTTGAGGTTGATGGAGGAGATGATACCTGCAGCAGGATGTTCAGGAACTATAAAGATTTCATTTTCCAGCTATATTACAATTAAAACACATTTATGTTCATAACTAGATTTAAAAGGCTATTAGTGAAGGGGCACCTCTGAAGGTGAGGAAGCAGCCCTGATGGAAACAGTTAGAAATTAACAGCACAAAGCATAGAGGAGTTGAGAATGAGACAACTGGCATTTCAAAATAAGGAAGAACTTAGCTAAAGATAGGCAGGTGGAACCACAGGTCAGATGGAGCCCATACTGACCACCCCACAGGGAGCAGTTAAGATGAAAAATCGAGATTAAGAAAGAACGTCCCAACAGATGGATGTAGTTCACAGAATATATAAGAAGTAAGAGCTTGAGCAGGGGGTGGGGAGTGATTTCCACCACTCCTCTATTGTTGAGCTTTGTCTTAACTTTGTAGATGTTTTTTGTGTCTTTCAAGAAACCCTGAATTTTTCTTTACAGTAAGTTATGTTTGTCTCTGTCTATTTCATCTTGGTTGTCCCAACTGGTTGGAAAAAGAGTTCCAAACCGAGAGACTCTGGCAGGGGTACTCACCGGTGTGTCTCCAAAGGTGCTGCTTGGAAGACAGGTGGTGGGTACCTCTGTAGGGTGGCAACCCAGGCTTTTCTCCGTGGTATTTTTTCCCCTACTGGAGGAGCTTGCTCCTTTCACAGGGAGTGGTCCTAAACTGGGGGTTGATTCAGGCCCACCCTCGTCTGCTTTTGTGTCTGTTGGTGTCATTCGTTTTAGTCTTTATTGGCAGTGTATCGCAGTGTGCCTGTCAATTCTTTGACCACCCAAGAACCCACTGTTTAAAGTTCCAGCAAGCTTTCATAATTATTCTTTAAAGACACAATGAAGTAAAAAGCCTGGTAAAGATCATGCACCACAATACACCTCCACACAGGTAAGGGCTCATCTGGTATTAAAGCAAATAGTCTGAGCTCCAGAGTTCATGTCTCAAGGATAATGGTGAGGCCAGTCCTTCTCAGGGACACGGTGGCTAATGTATTAAATCCCATCTACTTAGATAATGACTCCCAAGATTTTATGCTCATACTTGACAATTTCTGAAGACAAAACTTTTCTGGCAGAGACTGGAGGAAAGCAAATGCTGAATAGAATCTGCTCTGGAGGACAGCTAAGTCATAAGAACAACCCTGTTTGGAAGCTGAGAGTGTAAAAAGGGAAACAGAATTGGGTTCTTCTTTTTATTATGACTATAAATACAGTACATACAAAATCAACTTTTGCTCTTATTAGAGCCTGAGCATATAGTGTTTTGTTTGGTTAGTCCACAAAAGTAGTTAGTGAAGGGATAAGATATATACAATTTATCTCTCTGTATCAATGTTTTTTGACTTTTTACCTTCTTAAACAAATGTTAATTGCACTAATACAGACATATAGGCTACTTATGACATATTTTTAAATTACAGATAAAATTAAAACACTTTTGAAGAACACTCTTGTATTCCTATCTCTTTCTGCATTTAATAAAAGAAATGTTATTCTTTTCTTCTGCAGCTCAGCAATCTGCACAAGGATCAGACATTAAGACTGGTTTCTGCTCCACTTAGTGTAAACTGGTTTCACTCACATGCGTGTGCCTTAGCAGGGAGGGCTGGAAGGACTTGGAGAGCTAGGCCTCCTTCTCACCATATTAACTGCTTAGTCTTCAAGTAGCTGGTATTAGAATTCCAAAAGGGCTAAAGTAGAAGCTTGAAGACCTTTTAAAACCTAGCCTGTAATCTGATCAGTGTGATGGAGCAAATCACCCAGCTGCCAGACTTCAGGAGTAGGGAAATGAATGCTGCTTTAATCAGTGGAGTTGCAAAAAATGTGTGGCCATTTGCAATCTATCGAAAGCCCTGAATCCAATGTTGTTTCCTTTCTGGACACAGAAAGTGCTCACAGACACTTTCTGCATACTTATGTGAGCCCAAGTCAAAAAGCATAGTAATATTGTGCATTTCATTTACATAAACTATAGCATAATTTATGTATCATTTTGCAGCTTGATTTTATTTTTTACGTTAACTACACATTGGATATTTTTCAAAACCAACATGTGCACATATTTATCATCAATTTTAATTGGCAATAATTCAATTTTATTTGATGCATGGCACTTACAGGGAAGATACATTATGATTTTATCCCTTGTTTAATTTTCCTAGTGATAAAGATTAGGTCATAACCTTTTCCTTTTTTGCAACTACATAATTTAGTGCAATAAAAATACTTGGGTGAATATGTTCAAGGGATCTATTGTACAGCATGTTAACTACAGTTAATAACATTGTATTCTTGAAAATTGCTAAGACAGTAGATTTTTTTGTTCTTACCACAAATAAATGTATATAAATCATGTTAATTAGCTTGATTTAGTCACTGTATAATATATACATATTTCAAAACATCATGTTGTACACCATAAATATATATGATTTTTGTCAATTAAAAATAAAAGAATGATGTTTTTAAAGTCTTGTCTCTGCTATTACAGGCAGAAGTTTAATTTCTCTAAAGTCAATATGAAGATATGCCAATATAAAAGGTAAGTAAAGCTGATTTAACAACCTTTGTACCTTTTATTTAGCTTTCTATTGGTGGAGTTTCTGGATAAGAGTGTGCATTACTTTGCATTTTTCTTCACGTTCCAACAAGGGAACACAACTTATTAATACAAAATAGTCGTTTTAGGAAAGGAGTTACTGGATTTTCTTTGAATGAGTATGAAAATGGTGAAATCTCTATAGCATGTTTTCTTTTTTTCTAAAAGCATACTGATAACATAGGACAGAGAAAAGATCATTATAAGAACCAAAGTCTTAGAGAGACAAGGGTCACAGGGGAAAAATGAATTTTATTTTATTCCAGTTCCATCCAGGTGTCACAAAAGAAATTAAGATTACCATTTTTATGCCTGAATAATACTCCCTAGTATGCATAGCTACTAAAATAGATTGTTTACTTGTTATCACCTTTAATCTGATAAACATAGCATACCTTCATTTTAGCTGGATTAATTTCTATTATTAGCTTTATTGACACATAATAATTATACACATTCATGGGGCACGGTGTGACACTGAAATACCTCTAAACCAGGTGTAATAATCAAATCAGAGTAATTAGCATATCTATCACCTTAAACATTTAACATTTGTTAGTGTTGAAAACGATCAAAATCCTCTCTATTAGCCATTATTACATCTAATCAATTATATACATATAATGTGTTGGCTAATATAAGGTCTTTATTTCCAGGCCAGCGTTATCCTAATGTCAAAACTAGATGAAGACATGAATACTGAAGGAAACTATAGGTCAATATCCCTTATGAACATAGATGCAAAAAATTTCAACAAAATACTACCAAACTGAATCCAACATCATCTCAAAAACATTATACACCATAATTAAGTTAGATTTATGTCAGGGATGCACAGTTGATTCAACATATGCAAATCAATAAATTTAATACATAACATCGGAATAAAGGACAAAAACACATGATAGTCTCCACAGACACCCACACACAAATTGCATTATACTGATGGTTTCATATTACTGCTGTTACTTTCGGCTCACCTGCTCATAATGACTTCTTTAAATATTTTGAGATTTCTTAAAGGTGAGCTTGTACTCCCTGAAAATTTATAAGTAGACATTCTTTGAGTTATTTGAAAGTGATTTTCTCTTTAGATGATTTTCATTTTGGGGGGGGAAATATGAGGACTTTTAGGCTTCTATGAACACAGTAGTCAAGATCCACCTCTGTAAAAACTGAAAACTAAGAATACAAACAACCCAACAACAATAAAAACCAAATAACCGCTCAGTGTCCGTAGCTCAGTAAGTAGGGCACTGGCCACTTACACCAAGGCTGGTGGGGGGTTCAACCCGGGCCTGGACCTGCTAAACAACAAAAAATAACCAGCGTTGTGGCAGGCGCCTATAGTCCCAGCTACTCCGGAGGTTGTGGCAAGAGAATCACTTAAGCCCAAGAGTTTGAGATTGCTATGAGCTGTGACATCAAGGCATTCTGACAAGGGTGACAGTCTGTCTAAGAAAGAAAGAAGGAAAGAAAGAAAGAAAGAAAACAAGGAGAAAAGAGAAAACTAAAACATTGGCAAGTAAGCAAAAATTATATACATATTGTAATATACTTTCAGGGCCACAAGGCGGCGCTGCTGTGTTACGCTATGGAGAACACATGCTGGAAATCACTCTTGGCAAGGAGATTGGGCCCTGTCTTCCAGACTAGTTGCCCTGAGTCAGTGCCTGCTTGTTGTCAGCACCATTCAGTCCTTATGGGGTTGAGGTCATAAAGCTCTTGTTACAATCCTTGGACACATGTGTGACAAAGGCCACTGACAGCAATTCCCAAGGGTGCAGGGTAAACTCATATCACCCTAAGAGTAGATGCCTGAGCTCATCAGACACTCCAGAGCCAGCTGTGCACTAGGACCCTGCGGATCTGCTCGACCTTCCCACAGTGGTGGCCCAGTTAGCGGCTGTAACCTTCCCCCAATGGTGGTCCATCTAGTGGCTATGACCTTCCCACAATGGCGGCCCAGCTACCAGGCACAACCTCCCTTCAAGGATGGCCTGGCTAGCAGCCAAGCCTCTGGGAGATCCATACCACCAAGTATTCAAACCCAGCTTCTGGACACCAAGTCCACCCACTCATCCTTCATATGCCCTTCAGGGGAGTCACAATGCACAGCCTGGCCCCAAATGGAAAACCTACAGGACAGACCTTTCCTGTCTCCAGTCCTATGTCAGAGTGATACAGGACAGCTGGCACCGCAGCCAGCTCACAAAGCTGTGCTGGAGGACCTGCTGCCTCGCCTTGGCGGTGTTGGTGCAGCAGCAGCCAGTAGAGGAACCAGCAGGCTGGAGGATAGGCAAGGGGGTGGCCTCCCACCCGCACCCCCACCACTACCCAAGGCTCCAATAGCCAATGGGTGGACAATTGCTAGGGAGACACCAGAGCCTTGGTGTCTCCTTCCTTTTGCACTTATGACTGAATAGGAACCCCGATTTCCTATGCCTAGGTCAATTTCATGTAAGTTTCCTAGGCCTCAATTTCATGAATGGGCTGTGTCCATTCATTAATGCAGTAATTCACCTTACCCTAGCAGAAGGGACTATGTCCATTCATCAATATATTCACTCACCTTGCCCCAGGAGAAAGGACTGAATCCATTCATTTCCTGGCCTCATATACAAAGAACCCATGCACCTATATATACCCCTAGACAAAGAGCCTGGGAAGAGAGACAGAGAGAGAGCTTTTCTTTCCTGACTTGGGTTTTCTCTCCCTGCCGGGAGCTTTGGTGCTTTTTGTATTCTTTTCTATAAATAAATTCTATCTTACCACTGATCTGTGGTCTGCAGATTTAGTCTTCAAATCACCAACACCAAGAACCTACTGAAGATGAAATTCCGGTATCAAGAGGGCTGGTCAGCCAGTTTCCGCACTTTCCTACACACTCATCTTCTGTGCAGGCTTTCCTCAACCCCTGACCCCTTCTCTGGCTCCTGTAGCCCACTGCATTTAAGGAAGCTCTTGGAACCACAAACTGTGGAGTTGGTATATGTTAATGAGTCCTCAGCTCCTGAGCTCTGGGCCAGCTTGAGCCTCCGATGTGGCACCCTCACAGTCCAAGGGTCCCTGATAAGTTAGATGATTTATTAACAGAGTATGTAGAAAATAGAGTTCTTCAGACATGCCTCTCTGAAGTTCCCTTAAAGCAGAAGATACCAACCAGTTTTCTCTGAATTCTATCCTCATCCTTTGTTATTAACAGACAGCGGCTTCCTTTGTACTGGTGTCTTATTCACAAAGGCATGGACTAATCAGGAGAATAGAAATAATGCAAAGATACTTGGTTTCATGTGCCTATCAGCATCATGGGAGCAGGTCATTGTTATATTAAGATTAACAAGTAAGAAGTAAGGTTTTGAAGCTTTTAAAAAATATATTAAACATCACTTCTCTATCTCACACATGCATTATTAGAAGCCCCTCCTAATAAACTTTTATAAATATAATGATAACCTATAATAACTCAGTGGCATATTACCAGGGAGATTAGCAGTTCAAAGATGCTTATCTTCAAGTACCCTTTGTAAGTCAACATGTGATGTGAGCAAGAGTACTCTTTGTTTCAGGACTATGGAAAGAGGGTGAACAGATAATAGATATTTTTCTTTGCAACATATAAAAGAAACATCACCTAATACCCTCAAATAAGAGTAAAAAAACAGACAGAATACATGTGTGTAAGTAGAGGTGGGGGGGTGGCACCTGTGGCTCAGTGGGTAGGGCACCAGCTCCATATACCAAGGGTGCTGGGTTCAAACCCGACCCCAGCCGAACTGCAACAAAAAAATAGCCAGGCATTGTGTTGGGCACCTGTCATCCCAGCTACTCAGGAGGCTGAGGCAAGAGAATCGCCTAAGCCCAAGAGTTGGAGGTTGCTGTGAGCTGTGTGATGCCATACTGCACTGCTAAGGGTGATAAAGTGAGACTCTGTTTCTACAAAAAAAAAAAAAAGTAGAGATGGGGACCTGTTCAATAATGAAACTTAAAATAATCATAAGAAGGAGAAACTTCAGGAACCTTTGAAAGTCTCTAATGCTCAAATTTGCAACTTGAAGGAGTTTTTTAGAATCCTATTTAAGTAGGAAAAATCCAAATAGTCTTCTGGTCCTCCTTCTCATGGTAGAATGACAACATTGATCAAAAATGCTGAAGGCATGATACGTCCTGTCACCATTCTAGGGGCTTTGCAGTTAATCATCATAACAAACCTGCACAGCCAGTATGTTGCCCAAAGCTCAATGATATAAAGGCATATTGTCTATGTTACTTGTTTACTGGAGAATTTTAACTTGAGAGATATGTAATCAATTGCTGCTCTAAATGAAAGATTATTAATAACTTGTTATCTTCATGATATTTTAGGCACTTTCAGTTGATGCTCATGTCCTCTTCCCTAATACAGGTTAGACATATAACCTTGAATGTTTCTATGAGATAGTGGTCAAAGGTAACAAGATCAGCTGGCTGGTATCTTCTACCTCAGTTTCCAACTCTCCCCTCATAGGCCAGAAACTGGATATGCTGAGGAAGAGAAGACAAAACATGAAAGGTCTATTTGTTTAACTAACAGTGGTCATAATCCCCTTTGCTTTCTTGCTTATTTTTGCTTCTGTGGCTGGTGCTGAGTCATGTCTTTGTGGCAAGTATTCTATGGAGCACATCATTTAGGAATTTCCAGATCCACAATCCCTTGGCTTTCTAATGTCGCCAGTTTGGTTTGGACTAATGTTAAAGATGCTACTGGATTGTACAAGACCCAATTGAGGTATTATTATCCAACAAGAGTCAAAAAATTCCAACAAAATGCTACCAAACTGAATTCAACAGCACCCCGAAGATATTATACCCCTTAATTGAGTGGGATTTATCTCAGTGATGCAAGATTGATTTAACATATGCACATCAATATATTTAATAAAACAGTATTTAAAAACAAAATATTTAATTAAAAAATTTTTAATTCAACATGTTAATATGTTGTTTATCATATTGCATCCTCATTTATAAGTAAAATATGTTTGTAATTTCCCTTTTACAATAATATATTTTTTCTAATTTTAATATCAGGTGTATCCAGATTAAGTAGAATGATTTTGAAGTATTTCTTTTTCTATTGTCTGTAAGATTTGGTATGATCTGGTTTTTTTTGAAATTATCTTTTATTTATAAATATTAGTTGTCTATTTTTTGAGACTTTGGAAAAAAACAAAATAATAAGAAGAAGTTAACTGATCAAAGTATTCTATAATAGACATACTTCTCTCTGACAATGTGAATGTTACTTTCTTTGCATTATTACTATTATTCATTGCAGCAATTGTCTGATTTTTTTTCTGAATGTATTTATCTTCTTCCATTCTTTATGAGGTTTTTGTCCTCAGTCCTTATGTTAAATATTATTATTGTCATTAAATGTAGCCTTTTAATTCTGTGAAGGCAAAAATGGAAACCTAATATACACATGTATATGTAAGAAAAATTAAAAAATAATAAAAATAAATAAAAAATTTAAAAAATAAAATAAAACAGCAGAATAAAGGATAAAAACACATGAAAGTCTCCATAGACACATACAGATACACACAAAAAAGTCATGTGATAATATTCAACATTCTGGTAACAATTTTCAGTAAATAAGGTGTAGAAGGAATGTACCTCAACACAAGAAATACCATATGTGATAAACCCACAACTCATCACACTGATTGGAGAAAAACTGAAAGATGTTGCTCTAATAACTGGAACAAAACAAGCATGGCCACTCTCACCACTCTTATTCAGGATAAATACTGGATGTCCTAGACAAAAATAATGTGCAGTCAAATGGAAAAAGAGAAAGTCAAACTTACCCCGTTAGCAGATGATATGGCCTTGTATGTAGAAATGAACTCTACCAAGAACTCTTGGTACCGATAAACAAATTCAGTAAAGTTCCAGGATGCAAAGTCAACATATAAAAATCAGAAGTATTTGTCTATACCAACGATGAGATAGCTGAAAGGGGAAGCAATTCCATTTACAATAGCTCTAGAGAATTTAAATAACCAGAAACAGACTTAACCAAGAAAGGGAAAGATGAAAATTTTGAAGGGAGCTCAACGCCTGTCACTCAAGTGACTAATGTGCCAGCCACATGCAACTAAGCTGGCAGGTTCGAATCCAGCCCGGGCCCGCCAAACCACTGCAACCAAAACATAGGCATTGTGGCAGGTGCCTGTAGTCCCAGCTACTTGGGAGGTGGAGGCAGGAGAATCGCTTGAACCCAGGAGTTGGAGGTTGCTATGAGTTGTGATGCCACAGCACTCTACCCAGGGCGATAGCTTGAGGTTCTGTCTCCAAAAAAATAAGAAAAAAAAGAAAGAAAGAAAATTTTGAAGGGGACACACAAAATGGATAGATATTCCATATTTGTGGATTAGAAGAATTAATAATATTTTTTAACACAACCATACTACCCAAGGAATTTCTATATTCAATGCCGTCTCTCCAATAATGTCAGTGGTATTTGTCACAGAAATAGAACAATTCTAAAATTCACATTAAACCGCAAAGGACCCAGAATAGCTGAAAACAGTACTGATCAAAAACAAA
>CAUYQV010107185.1:0-10990 GCA_963574575.1 Galagoides demidoff
GGCGCCTGTGGTCCCAGCTACTTGGGAGGCAGAGGCAGGAGACTCGCTTGAGCCCAGGAGTTGGAGGTTACTATGAGCTGTGATGCCATGGCACTCTACCCAGGGGGATAGCTTGAGGCTCTGTCTCAAAAAAAAAAAAAAAAAAGATGCTATTCCTCACATTCATATAACCTCCTGAAAAATATTTGTTCACTTTATAGTGAAAAAAAAAATAAACTAATCTTTATAATTTAGTTGAGGGACAGAAATTTATTATGCAGTTATGTATCACTGAACAGTGAGGATATTTTGTGAGAAATGCATCATTAGACAATGTTGATGTTATGAGAGTATCATAAGCTATTACAGTCTACTACAGATAGACTACAATGGTATAAGCATAGATAGATAGTAGTTTTTGTTACTATATTTCTGTTATGGAAAACCAAATGCCCCAATGCCATTATTTTTATCTTATCAACTCCCCTACTTGATCTGCAATCAAGTACCACATCAGATTTCTATATACGCACCACTGAAATCTTACAGGACCCCCCATAAATGGGAGGTGGCTGACTGGAGCATCACTATGCAGCACACGACTGCAGTGGTATAAAAAGAAAACTCACATTATAAAATTCAACTGCCATTTGCTTTTTGAAAATATTTATACTTATCCAATTATTTATATTAAAGTCCACATTACTACTGAAGTGGTTTCTCAAATGTGATCCATAGACCCACTGGAATTGTCTAGACCCTTACCGTGTGGTTGTGAGGTAAATTCTTTTTAAAATATGGCTAGACATTTCATATTTGTCTTTGCGCTGTGTTGACATTCTCACTGCTTGCAAAAACAAACAAACAAAACTGATGGTGAGGGAAGCTGCAAGTGCCTTAGCAGGAAGTCCAGCAGTTCATTAAACCATCCTGGAATTGATCAGTTTATCAGCTGTGACTCCCACATGAAGAATATGTATTTGCTAGTCCTATTTTTACCCTATCAGCAGCATTTGGCACAATTATCACTTCTCCAAGTGAACAAGAACAACTTTCTACAATTTTATTCAAATACAACAAATATGCTTTTTTTTTTTTTCTTTTAACTCACCAGTGACGCCTTCACTCCTTAGAAAAATGTTCCTGGTGTTTTTTTATACCTTGCACAGGTAGTGTGATGGTTAATTTTAGGGATGCCTCAATGGCTGGTGAAGTGAAGCATTACTTCTGGGTGTGTTGTGAGAGCCTTTCCCGAGGAGATTGATGTTGGAGTCAGTGGACTGAAAGAGGAAGCTCCACCCTCAAACAGGAAGTAAGGAGGGAATTCATTCTCTCTATTGGGTCTCCCCTCCAGAGCAATGCATTTCAGTCCTCTGACCTTTGGACCTGGGACTCCATGTTCTTTGGCTTTTGGAGTCTGAGACTTGAACCTGAGTCCTCCCAGTGGCTCTCAGGCCTTTCTCCTCAGGCTTGGGCTGGGCTGTCAAATTCCCTGGTTCTAAGCTTGGCTCCCAGCTATGAGCCACACTGATTTTCTAGTTCTCTAGCTTGCCCATGACCCACTGTAGGACACATCTGCCTTTGTGGGCCTGTCAGTCAATTTCCCCTTTCCTATAGCCTACACTTTCTATCTCTGGAGAACCCTAGCTAATACATATTTAGTGCACCAGAGAAAGTCCTTGAATATCTACATACCACAGATATAATGAAAACTAACATATCAAGGTTAGACCTCATGCATCAACTAGCCTCCTCAATATTCCTGCTTGAGGATTTTAATAGATTAAAAAATGATGTTTTATTTTGGAAAACAGAATGTTAGCAAATTCTCGGAGCTATAAAACCGGTAAGGTCAGATGGATAAAAGAATCTATAAAGAAAGATTTAATAGAGGAGAAAGATGGCAGGAATAAACATTACAGCTTCATGAGTCTATCAGCCAAAGGCTGGTGAAATCCTGGATCCATTGGCTAACTGTGAATGAAAATGTGTTAATATACAAGCCCTTTCAGCTTCCCACTCACTGAGCAGCTGGCTTCACAATTCGCTCCAAGAAGTTTATTCAGGTCTGTCTGTTCACTCCATAAAGTGAGAAGTTGCTAAGGCACATGCTTGAATGTGAAAACTGGTTAGAATGGGGGCAAAAATCTCTCCTTTATCTGGAAAAACTCTACAAGTTTGAGAAAAGAAAAAAATTTGACACAGAAGTTAAACATTTTAATTCTTCTTTTCGTTAAAAAAAAAAGCTTTACTGAAATATGATTAGTACACCATAATTTACTTGTTTAAAGCATGCAATTCAATGGTTTTTAGTATATTCATGGTAATCTAATTTTAGAACATTTTCACAACTTGAGCAGAAACCGCCATCATTAGCAATCACTTTCCCTCCTTCCCCACTCTCTGATCTCTTTTCTTGTGACTTCTACTTAGTATCCACTTAGTATCCACTTCTTAAGTTTCCTCCAGATTGCAGCAGTATTTTATTCCTTTTAAAAAATGAAACATATACTTAAATACTTACAGATCAATACATAGTTATAAGAAATAAGACAGAGAAATCCCATGGACAGTATGAAATTTTCCCTAATGGAAATACTTTTTTCAAAATTCCTGGGTAATATCAAAACTGTGATATTAACTTAGATCCAATCCAACTATCTTATTCTGATTTCGCCACTTAAACTTGTTTCCATATGTATGTGTTAGTTTATACAACTGTATGACACGTGTAGGTTTTTGTATCCACTAACACAGCCGAGACTCTGAACAGCCCCACCCTCACGGGATCCCCCCCCATTGCCTTTAACAACCAGAGCAGTGTCTCCCCATTCTCTCTCTCCTGTAACTCTAACCCTGTAAGCCATTAGTCTGAGCTTCAATCCAAAATGTTATATGAGGAGAAGTACGAACTATGTAATCTTTTGGATAGTCTTTTCTGAGTGTAACATAATTTGCTAGAAATTCAATGAAATTGTTGCATGCATCAATAGTACATTATCTTGAGAGAGAAGGAGAGAGATTCGTTTTAAGAAATTGGTTCACATGATAGTGGGGCCTGGCAGGTCTGAAACCCCTGAGACAGGCCAGCAGACTGGAAACTCAGTCAGGATTTCTAAGTTATATCTTGAGATAGAATTCCTTCTTATCTGGGATTCTATTTCTGTTTTCCCAATTAAGATCTTCAACTGATTGGATGGGGACCACCCAAATTACAAATGCCAATCTGTTTTAAAGTCAGGCAGTGATAATCACATCTACAAAATGTCTTTCACAGCCATGTATAGACCAATGTCTCAAAAAACAATTGAGCACAGAGCCTACCCAAGGTGCCATGTAAATTAACCATCACAGCACATACACTTATGCCACTTTTTATTTACTTGTTTATCAGTTAATCTAGACTTGTATTGTTTTAATTTTTGACTATTCCGAATACTACTACTACTATAAACACTTGTGAACATTTTTTAAAGTCAATCCTTTTTTGCCCCCATTTTTCCTGAAATGAACTCTTAGGGAAGGAAGGACTGGGTCATGTGGCTATCTGTTTAACATTTTGTGGAACTGGCAAACTGTTTTCCAAAGTGGTTGTATTAATACTATTTTACATTCCCACCTGCAGTGTGTGAGGGTTTCGATTTCTCCACATCCTTGCCAACATTCTCATGATGTGCCTTTTTTATTATAGCCATCCTGCTGGTTGTCATGTGGTCTTCTTCTGTGGTGCTGACTTGCGGTGCCCTAGTGACTAATGATATTGAACATCCTTGCACACAGTTGCTTTGCTGTTCGTGTATCTTTGAAGAAATGTCATTTAGAGTTTTGTTCTTTTTTATATGGTTATTTTTCTCATTGTTGAGTTGTTCTTTATATATTCTGGAAGCAGTTCCTTTTCAGATATATGATTTAAAATTGTTTTCTTACGGTGTATGGGTGTTAAAAAAAATTCTTGATGGTGTCCTTTGACACAAAAAGCTTAGTTTGATGAATTCGAATTTATCAATCTTCTTTTATTTAATTTTTACTTTAGGAAAATATCTAAGAAATCATTATCTAACCCAAGGCCACTAGGATTTATTCCTAGATTTCTATATTTTCTTCTAAGGAATAGTAATTCTTCTTATGAGGCGTTGCCACATCCTATAAGACCACCACCCATTCAAACACACATAATATTCAGCAAAGCAGAGAGCCAAGGAGTACTATTCAAACACACGAGGTGGGAAAGTCAGGAATTGAAACAAAATACCCTGATTCCATCTACTTTTCTGTTCTTTTTAAGTAGAAACACAGAGAAGAAATAGACCTAAAAAATTTTTCTGTGTTCTTTAATTTTCTAAGTCTTTAAAGGTCTAGATTTGGGAGTCATGCTGTACAATTATATAGTCTGGGACCAAGAGGTTCTGGAGAAAAGGAGGAAATAGGATGGACTCGGGGAGCCATTCCCAACTCACAGAGAGGTCTGTGTTTTACAGCGTATGAGAGCTTTTTCACAGACTTGATTTCCAAAGAACAAGGACTAGAAACATTACATTGGTCCTAATTCTGGGTCTACAATTTCCAATTAACATAATGTTGCTTGGGTAAATTACTTAACCTGTCTGCCTTGCTTTTCTATTTAGAAATAGACATAAAATAATATACATAAATAAAAATAGAAATAAAATAAGTAATCATCAGTCTGACTGAGACAAGTACTCTGTAAAAATCTATACTAGAATAAACTTAAGAATTTGTTGTTAATGTAAAGCACAATTACCTTCCGTCTCATGCAAAGGCAGTGATGAATGATGGACAAAAATTTGTTGATCCTTATTAAGTGATTTAATGTCAGAAGCTCGAAGAACACTGTGGGTACTTCTCGGTGCTACATTGTATTTCACATTAGCACGTGTAGTTTTTTCTGTTACTATTGTAAATTATAGAAGATATTTTATAACCTAAAGTGGAAGCAGATTGATGCAATTGAAGCAGTGTCCTGCACAAGTTGAGGGTGATTTACCCAGTTGAAATCACTTACAGCCTTGAACTTGACTTTTTTCATCTGTAAAATAAGGAGATTCATTCATAGATCCCCTCTGGGGTTCTTTAAATCTCCTTTCTCTCACTTGTGGCTGTGAACGGTTTCCATATTTAAAGTGTCCTATTTAAATTTCTTCTTCCCGGTCTAATGACATAGTCTCTTAAAACATATCTGTCAAGAATCAAGGAGAGAGACAAGAACTGTATTGACTAATTAATTGTTTTATTGATGAAGAGTTCCTCATTCAAATGATACCTGAACTCACATAACTTCATTGGTATATTTAGACCCGAAATTACTTAACATTCTTGATCAGGGAAATATACCCTCAGGATAGACAGTCTCAGCAATGTTGCCAACAATGTTCTGTATCTCAAATCCATACATGCACATAGAATGTTCATGAAAAACTTTGCTATACTTCCATACTCTATTCCTTACAATAAGTAAACAAGTAAACAAAGCTTAATGATCATATGATCATTTAGAAAAATAAGTAGAAACCTCAAAAAGAAAAACCAAGTTAAATTATTCATCTTTTAATCGAGTTTATTTATCACGTCGTTTGCCCAGGAAATCAAAATGACACCTGGAGATCAGGAATAAGTCAAACAACAAAACTACACATATACTTGTTTTAAGTTTAATTTCTCCCATCTGCATGGCTCCAAATGGCCCTGCAGATTAAAAATTTGCAGAATTAGGCATTTTTATGTATTGACTCCAATTATCATTGGGGATTAAAGTTGTGAAAATAAACTAGAACAAATTGCTTAAAGAATCATCATTTATGTAAATATGTAACAAAAGATATTTTAGCAAGGAATCTACTACTGAATATGCCTTCCGCAACTTCAAAATTATTTACACATTTGATACTTTACAAGTCTTGAAAATATTGTCTTTCTTGGATCTATGTTTTGTGTTGGTTCTTTCTTCCCCAGCTAGGAAATTTCTTATATGCCCTTATTATTTTTTAAGAGCCAGCTCAAACCCTATCTCTTTGTAAGACTGTTGAAATCTCTTCCTTCTACCATTACTGGCATAGGTCTATTTTTTTGCACCCAGTTTTCTGGTGGTGTGTATGTATATATGTTTATTCTCTTTTTCTGCTGATGTGTATATATTTTTTTTTCTGGTGTGTTATGTATCTATTTTATTCTTATATTATCTTAGCTTTATTCTAAGTTAAATGCTCTATTGAATCTCCTGCTTTCTAATTATTCCACTGATGCCTGACACACAAAGTGGTAGCAAGTCAATAAAGATTACAATCTGAATTCATGCGACCTTCTTAAAATTGGATAATTCTGATTAATAATAATAGCCGGGAATTATGAGATTGACATTTTTCTAGAGATTTACTTTCATACTGGTGAAGATTTTTTGTGAAATTCTAGGTTAAATCAATGGAGCAGCCTGAATTATTAATTTTTTAAGTCTGCCTTGATTTCTGAGGTTTTGCCTCTAGTTTCTTTCTTTCGTTCTTTCTTTTTTTTTTTTCATTTTTCTAGGTAATCTGCTTTTTATTCTGAGTGTTCATCACTCCTTTTAAGCAGTGTGCAGATACAGATCAGCCACACTGGGGAAACATCAAATTACTGCCAATGAAAGCCATTACTTTGGAGCTAAGATTGCGTTGGAAGGTACGAATATTGTTCACATTTTACAGAGGAGGAAACAGTTTGCATAATTAGCCAATGCTACACACCTTCTAATGGAAGAGAAAATTCAAGCAATGTAAACTTCATGCCCATCCTTTCACTGTGCCACTTTTAAAAACTGAACTGTATTTAAGCAATACATTGTTGTTCTATTTTATTTTTGCTGTTACAAAGAATAGGGGGAATAAGTTTGCATATATCTTTGCATATATTTTTACAAGGATGAAGAATATTGTGCAAATCCATAATGTAAATAGGACTATATTACAGTGCATATTTATCAAACTATTAGCATCAAATATTATTTAAAAAATTGTGACATAAAAAATATATGATTATTTCATACCATACAATTTCTTCAGTTATTTGTGAAGTTGGAAATTTTACTGATTTTTATTTGCTTGTTTAACATGGACAAATCATTTTTGCTGTTGCAAAAGTATAACTTATAGGAAATAAGCTTTGCATATTTAAAATATACAACTTAATGTGTTTTCACAGAAATATATACCTATGAAACTATGATTAGAATTTTAAAAATTTCTATCACTCCTTCGAAGAATCTTTCAGGCCTCTTGGCAATACATCCTGCCCGGAGGTAGATACTTGTACTTATTTATCTATTCATTCATCTATGTTTTTTATTGTATATACATGGTATACATATTTTAACATACATATATGTAATGAAATGATTTCTACAGTCAAGCAAATGAACATATCAGCACCATAATTATGCCTTGTCATATTATTGGTTTGTTACCACTTTTTAGAATATTAAGTAAAGTGGATCCTATTGAATATATAAATTTTAGATCTTAAAACTATTGTTTTCTATCAAATGCAGGAAGCTGATGGCCATTATTTTATTAAGCATGTATTATACCCATATCTCATTTTCACCCTCTGCATTCCCATTTATGTAAATATTGTACTTCTTACTATTGTCTAACAAAACATCTGAGGTTCTGATCACTTCTCTTTTAATTTTTCCTCTTCTTTCAGAGGGATGGGAAATTTTGTGATCTATTTTTAAGTGTGTTGATTCATTACTTTTCCATCTCCAGTATGTAGAAGAAGATAAAAGTTGTAAATTAGTTAGCGCTGTGCAGCACTGCTTTTCAAGAGTAGATTTCCCTCATACCCGCCTCCTTTTTTTTTGCCAGGCTCCTTGGAAATCTCACCTCATACATTTGTATGTGAGCTGTCAGCCAGGGTTTGGTCAGAGTTTATCCTTAGAATTTGGATCTCACTCCCTTGGCAATTGTCTACCTGACATTTCCCCATTAAATTTCTAGCAGTTTTTTGAGTCCTGAATGCTGATCTATGTCACCTTTAAAGCAGCATTTTTTTTCTGCCACTATATTTTTTTTAGCTATAGCCACACTACCAAACACCACAAATTTGAAGTTCGTATGCAGTTGATAATATGCAGTTTCAGTAAAACTAATTTTATAAAAAATTCAATAATTACTAAATCTAAAAATCTCTGGCCTCCCATTCCAATTATAAATTTATAATATTTAAAATTAAAAGTTACATATAAAGAGAAGTATATATTATGATTTAAATTATTCATTCTCTGTTTTCACTTGTTTATATGTATTTTGATGTATTTCATCTGAATTGTTTTTCTTTAATTAAATACATTTTGCCTGGTCAATTTTTATGTTTATTTCTTTGTTTGAAAAGGGAACTTGCTATTTTGCTTGCTGGCATTGAACTCCTGAGCTCAAGGGATCCTCTCACCTAAACCTCTTCAGTAGTTAAAATTATATCCTTCCCATCTGGGGTCATCTAGATAATTTTAAATATGCATTTGAAGCTCATAGGTCATGAAAATCTGCTGTCTTGCTTTCAGAGCAACAATTATGCTTTAATCTCACTACTATTCCCTATAATATTTATACTTTTATTACAAAGTATACCTGAATGAAATCTCGCTTTTATCACTCAATACTATCCTTTTGGTACTATTCATCTTGATTTATGGAATCTACTTTATTCGCCTAAACACTACACAGTGTTCTAAGATACAAATAGAATATAATTTACATTTCTCAATCCTGTTCTTAAACATTTGGTTTGGTTTGAAGTTTTTTTTCAAATATATGAGATATAGCATTGAACCATCTTATACAGGTCTCCTGGGATATGATCTAGAAATAGTCTGTAGTCTAGTGTTTAAGTGTCTGAAAGCAGAGGAGAAGATTTTAAATATATTGGCTACTTATGCTTTATGAATGGTAGAAATGTCAGATATCCTCCTTAAAGTTAATAATTTTAGCCTTTTAAATTTGTTGGTCCATATGTCCTACTACATGTTTTATATTGTTGCTGCTATCATATATTTATTGTAGATGTAATCCAAAAGAATGGAGAAGCAAGAAACCTATGTCCTCAGTTCTCCAATGAGGACAGTTGATGACCCAGTACACGGTGGAGGGCGGGGGAAGGGAAGAGCAGAGAGAGGGAGGGAAGGGGGTGGGGGAGTTAGGGTGTGTGATGCACCTTTCGGGGATGGGACACAATTATAAGAGGGACTTTACCTAACAAATGCAATCAATGTAACCTGGTTCTTTGTACCCTTGAAATGAATCCTCAACAATTAAAATAAAAAAAGAATGTGTATTTCATAATGGCTTCATGCAAGGAGATCAGCAGATGCTGGGCAAGTGAGAGGATTCATTTGTCACCACCTGTCTCGCTGGCATTTTCCTTTCCTTCTGGACCGAGGTTGTCTTGGTGGTCACAGAGCTCTCCCCACAGTCACAGCTCCTGTAAGGCACACCCTCAGTCACAGCTTTAGCTCTTGCCAGGCATTTTAAACTTGGAGGTTGGATTGCCTTCTCACATTTGCCGATTTTTAGACACTGAGGTATCCTTTTAGTACCACAGGGATAGCAGTTATCACAAGTATGCAAATGAATCTCTTTTTAATTAAATTATTGAACGTAATCATTTTTCTTCTGGGACTCTGACAGATAACAATTTTCTTAGGATATTCTATTTACATTTTCCCCATGAGAGAAAATGGCTTATAATTTTCTCTCTTTTTGCTGTGCTTTTATTCTCTTACCAAGTAAATATGAAAGCATTCTCACTTTTTCTACTTCTTAGAGTAAATATGTAAGATGGTAATTACTTCTCTGAATATTTATAATTTTCTAATAAAGTTATATAACTTTTTAATAAAGGACTGAGTAATAGGACTATGAACTAACAAGCCAGATGGATGTTTCTTTCTTTTTTTTTTTTTTGGCTGGAGCTGGGTTTGAACCTGCCACCTCCAACATATAGGGCCAGCACCCTACCCTTTTGAGCCACAGGCGCCGCCCAAATGGATATTTATTTATAAAATTTTCAAGTTTTCTATTTCTTCATGAGTCAGTTTTGGTAAGCTGTAATTTTGAAGAAATTATTCTGTTGAAATGTTTAAATATATTAGCATATAGTTGATCATAGTACACTCTTATTTGCAATACAATATTTTAGCATATTTAATGCTTTATTATTTTTTAACATCTTTTTATTCCTGATATTTTCCAGTTTCTCCTTTCTCATTTCTTTATTTTTCTCTCTGTCTTCAAAATCCTACATTATCTGTATTTACTTTGTTGTCATTTTTTTAACATTGGGGCAGAAGTTAAGCTCATTATGTGCAGCCTTTCTTATTTTCTAATATATACAAATAAAATTCTGAATGTCTTATGAAATAGAATTTTATAGATTATACATGTATTACTAAATGGGATTTTTTACCAGTTAGTCCAAATCATTTTATATTTATAAATTATTTGACTTTATTTATTATTGAGGAATGTATTTTCTAGTTTCCTTTTTTACTGTGGTTAAAAATCTTACTATGAAACCAGTTTATAGGTTTCTTATGAAAGCTATACCCAATTACAGTCCAAGAAGAAGGGGAAAGAGGAGAGGGAGGGAAGGGGAAGGGGAAGGATGGGTGGAGGGAGAGTAATTGGTGGGACGGCACTTAAGGTGCATTTTACAGGGCACATGTGAAATTTACTAGGTGTAGAATATAAATGTCTTAACACAATAACTAAGAAAATGCCGTGAAGGCTATGTTGACTAGTTTGATGAAAGCATTTCAAATTTTATGTAAAATCAGCACATTGTACCCCATGAGTACATTAATGTACACAGCTATGTATAATTTAAAAAAAAATCTACCCTTTTGACAATTTTTTTTGCAGTTTTGTTTTTTGGCCAGGGCTGGGTTTGAACCCACTACCTCCAGCATATGGGGCCAGTGCCCTACTCCTTTGAGCCACAGGTGGTAACCGCTTCTTGATAAATT
>CAUYQV010107195.1:0-10251 GCA_963574575.1 Galagoides demidoff
TTTTTTTTTTTTTTTTTGAGACGGAGCCTCAAGCTATCCCCCTGGGTAGAATGCCATGGCATCACAGCTCATAGCAACCTCCAACTCCTGGGCTCAAGCGAGTCTCCTGCCTCTGCCTCCCAAGTAGCTGGGACCACAGGCTACAACGCCCGGCCATTTTTTTTTTTTGATTGCAGCCATCATTGTTGTTTGGCAGACCCGGGCTGGGGATTTGAACCCGCCACCTTAGGTGTATGTGGCTGGCGCCTTAGCCGATTGAGCCACAGGCACCAAGCCAAAATATTCCATTTTTATAAAACAACTTTTTTTTTTTAAATTGAGACAGAATCTCACTGGTAGAGTGATATGGTATCACCACTGGTAGAGTTATATGGTGTCACAGCTCACAGCAACCTCAAACTCTTGGGCTTAAGCGATTCTCTGGCCTCAGCCTCTCTAGTAGCTGGGACTACAGCCACCTGCCACAATGCCTAACATTTTTTGTTGTTTAGCAAGCCTGGGCCAGGTTTGAACCCACCAGCCCCAGTGCAAGTGGCCAGCACCCTGACCACTGAGCAACGAGTGCCCCCCATAAAACAATTCTTTAGACACTGAAGTTTTCATGGAGGTTACACTAAAATCACTAAAATATATTTATCAGAAAAAGTACTTCTGGATACACAAGTCAATCTTACGATTAACCTGTTTAAAATGACCAAAAAGAATATCTGATAACCATGACTATGGAAATATATAGAAACTTTTAAAATGGCTTGGGGCCCACAGCTCAGTGAGTAGGGAGCTGGCCACAGACACCGAGGCTGGTGGGTTTGAGCTGGGCCTGGGCCTGCTGAACAACAATGACAATTGCAACTCCCCACCCCACAAAAAATAGCCAGGTGTTGTGGCAGGTTCCCATAGTCCCAGCTACTTGGGAGGCTGAGGCAAGAGAATCGCTTAAGTCCAAGAGTTTGAGGTTGCTGTGAGCTAAGATGCCATTGCACTCTACTGAGGGCAACATAGTGAGACTCTGTCTCAAAAAAAAAAAAAAAAAATTAAATGCCTTTCAATTTAGTAAATCTTACAAGCCAGCTCAAAATTCAAATTTACTAATTAAGCAATAAGTCCAGTAAGGTGTGTAGTTCAGCAGTATATAAAATAAAATTCAGTATCTTACAAGTACTACAGTAGGGCATTAAAATAATTACTGGGAGATAAGCTGATCTTTTCTAAATGAAAATTAATTCAGAGAAGATAACAATGCTCCTTTTTCTATTTCCAAAAGCAGGACTCCTTTTTCTTTGAGATAGAGTCTCATTTTGTTGTTCCCCCCACCCCCCCAGAGTGCCATGACATCACTGCTCACAGGAACCTCCAGCTCCTGGGCTTAGGCAATTCTCTTGCCTCAGCCTCCCGAGTAGCTGGGATTACAGGTGCCCACAACACCTAGCTAGTTTTCTAGAGATGAGGTCTCACTCTGGCTCAGGTTCAGACTGGTCTTGAACCCATGAACTCAGGCAGTCCACCCACCTCAGCCTCCTAGAGTGGTAGGAGTTAGGCTAATAAAGAAAATTGCTGTTTTGGCTCGGTGCCTGTAGCTGAAGCACGTAAGATGCCAGCCACATACACCAGAGCTGGCAGGTTCAAATCCAGCCCAGGCCTGCCAAACAACAGTGACAACTACAACCAAAAAATAGCTGGGCGTTGTGGCGGGCGCCTCTAGTCCCAGCTACTTGGGAAGTGGAGGCAGGAGAATCACTTAAGCCCAAGAGTTTGAGGTTGTTGTGAGCTGTGACACCACAGCACTCTACCCAGGGCAACAGTTTGAGGCTCTGTCTCAAAAAAAAAAAAAGAAAAGAAAACAGCTGTTTTAAAACTTACCTTTATCTTAGTGGAGATTTCCTTTAAACAATAACAATACAAAACCACAGCAGGTATGTAAATCAGCAAATCAGCAATTAAAACTAGAAAAACAAGAAAATGATTTTTACCATGAGTCTATCAGGATCTACAGCAACCCATAAACCGGTCGCCTTCCTCTAACCTTGACTGAGAATTCTATAAACACAGTTCCCACCCTACTATGCCACATCCTATACACAATGAGTTCCTGCCATTCCCTTCACCTGGGCCAAATGTCAATTACTGTGTTGCAGAGGAGTCGCTTAATTTCCCTTAACAAATTCACACATTTAAGTGATCAGAATCCAACATTCTCTCTTTGACTCGACTTAAAAGTTAAGAACACTCACTATTACCTTCACTGGAAGAGGAAAATGGCGTAACATATAATTCAGTCTGTTACTGGTGGTAGAAATGGTACCATTCTAAGAAAGGGTTTACACAACATGCTACTTTGTGAGGGCTTGCATTTCTAGAACTGCATTCCCTTCTGTGTGCCATCCACATATATTTCATATATATTACGTATCTTTTCTATGTACATATATATATAAAACTTAACAAATCATGGTTATTTTTTGGCCCTTTGTCTTTGAAACATTACAAAGTCCCTGTGTAGTCCCCTCCAGAGCTAGATAACTTAGGAAGACCTTTACATGGAGAAGTAATTTGCATGTACAATGTAGAAAGATGTTCTTTAGGTAAGATACAAGCTTCAGACCATTTGACTTACGCCCCAAAGTAACAGTAGTTTAACGTTGGTAGTATAGCAAATTAGGATGAATAGCTTTAATGTATGTTTAAAAGTCTCACACATGTTCCAATACTTATCAGAATTTAAACAATGCTTCAAAAGTATGAATGTCTCCTTAATATAATGATCATAAGGCAAGAAGAAAAAAATTAAAATATTCAAAGCTGGCCAGGCATGGTGGCTCATGCCTGTAATCCTAATACTCTGGGAGGCTAATGCAGGCAGATTACTTGAGCTCACGAATTTGAGACAACCCTGAGCCAGAAGAGAGCAAGACTTTGTCTCTAAAAATAGCTGGGTGGTGTGGTGGGCACCTGTAGTCCCAGCTACTCGGGAGGCTGAGGCAAGAGAATTGCCTAAGCCCAGAAGCTGGAGGTTGCTGTGAGCTGTGATGCCACAGCACTCTACCGAGGGCAAAAAGGTAAAACTGTCTCTAAAAATAAACAAATAAATAAATAAATAAGTGAAAGGAATTTGGAATTATGATATTAAAGCAGCAGCCTGGTAAGCTATCTGCCTCACTTAACTGAACCTCAGCTTAAAATAAACATCAAAAAGATAAATACATATAAGGATTTATTGCATTTGGGAGATAAAAAATTTAAAGCACCTAGAATTACTGCTTTCTACCCTTTTTTTTTAGCTTATACATACATTTGGTCTTATATTAACATACGTGTGCATATGTGTAGTTATATAATTTTAAAGTCATAGTTCCTTTTATCAATTTGTCCAAAAGAAAAAAAAATTTTTTTTTTGAGACAGTCTCACTCTGTTACCCTGGGTAGAGGGCCATGGCGTCATAGCTCACAGAAACCTCAAACTCTTGGGCTCAAGTGATCCTTTTGCCTCAGCCTCCTGAGTTGCTGGGACTACGGGTACATACCACAACACCTGCCTCAGTTATTCTGTTTTTTTGTAGAAATGGGGTCTCACTTTAGCTGAGGCTGGCCTTGAGCTCCTGAGCTCAAGCAATATATCCATCTCAGCCTCCCAGAGTGCTAGGATTACAGGGATGGGCCACTGCACCTGGTGGTCCAAAATTTTTTAAAATTCAGATGTTACCCTGGACCCCTATTGCTCTTTTACCTGTTGTACGCATGAAGAGCTTGTGTGCCTGACTCTCGTATCCGCGCGAGGCATGGAGAGCAATCCAGTCTGGATTTATAAATCTCGCTCTGCAAATCAAACATACATACATGCACGTTATTCCTCATCACTTTCAGCAAGGAGAACATTTGAGAACATATCAATTTATTTTGAGAATTGGCCATTGCTCTTATAAAGCAATAATGTCAATGCTTCACTTTTACTCTTTTTATTTAATCATGTGGAACTGACTTAAGCTATAAAATAGCATCTGCCTTGCTCACCTTCCAACAAAACCATGTAACCTGTAACCACGAGCCCTACCTCAACAGTTCCACCAGTGCAGAAACAATTCGGCGTGTCACATTTCATCTGTTAAGCACATACTTCATAAAAAACAATATGCTAGTACTGGCCAGAAGATGATGTTTTACAATTTATTATATAATCTTTTCAGTTATCATAACAAGTGGCTACAACAGATATTAATCATAAATCACTGTATAAAACTAAACACAATTGTGAAAGGCAAATTAAATTTTTAATCATGTTTTATTACCCCGAACACTGTAAAATATAACTGATTGTTATGATATTTGGGAGCTTATTTTTACAAAGTATGAAACACACTCCTATGCTACATAATGATGTTTCAGTCAACCTTGGGCTACACAGACCACTACAATCCCACGAGACTCAGGCTGTATTCTGACTGTAACTTTTCTTTATTTACATATATTCAAATACACAATTACTTGCCGTTATGTTCCAGCTGCCTACAGTACTTAGCAGTGTCATGGTGTACAGGCCTGCAGCCTGGGAGAAACAGGCTGTACCAGACAGCTTAGATGAGTACCAGGCAACACCACGCAGGTCTGCCTACATACGTGCTGTGACGTTTACAATGACAAAATCACCTAACAACCCACTTCTCAGAATGGGCCCCAATCACGAAGTGACACAGGGTGGTAAAGCTGAGATAATTTTTTTTTTTTTTCAGACAGAGCCTCAAGCTGTCCCCCTGGGTAGAGTGCCGTGGCATCATAGCTCACAGGAACCTCCAACTCCTAGGCTCAAGTGAGTCTCCTGCCTCAGCCTCCCAAGCAGCCGGGACCACAGGCGCCACAATGCCTGGCTATTTTTTGGTTGCAGCCTTCATTGTTGTGTGGTGGGCCCGGGCTGGATTCAAACCCACCACCTTAGGTGTATGTGGCTGGCGCCTTAGTCACTTGAGCCACAGGCACCAAGCCAAAGCTGAGATAGTTAAATAAGGAAGCCAAGCTCAGGAGACACTGGGAAGAACTGCTGCTGCCACACTTCCAGCCTGAGGTGGGAAGGTCCCCACTGAGCAAACTGGGTCCCCACTAAGATGCAAGCGCCTCTCCTCTAAACTATTCGTTTCTTTAAGGGGAGGAGGAATTGGCTCGGCGCCTGTGGCTCAATCAGCTAAGGCGCTAGCCACGTACACCTAAGGTGGCGGGTTCGGATCCCCAGCCCGGGCCCGCCAAACAACAATGATGGCTGCAGCCAGGAAATGGCCGGGCGTTGTGGCGGGCGCCTGTGGTCCCAGCTACTTGGGAGGCAGAGGCAGGAGACTTGCTTGAGCCCAGGAGTTGGAGGTTGCTATGAGCTGTGATGTCATGGCACTCTACCCAGGGGAATAGCTTGAGGCTCTGTCTCAAAAAAAAAAAAGGGGGGAGGAGGAATTCTAATCCCAAACTATCATAATTCTAGTTCCTAACTTGACAGTTTAGTCAGTACCATTTGGACCTATGTTTTTTCTTCCTTTCAGAAAAAGGCGTTCCTACACATAAGTAACCCATATTAAATATATTTTTCAGAAGTCCATGCATAATTGGTAACAACTTTATTTCAAAGTAAAGCAAGGTTTTGCATTTCTTTCTAGGTTGTTCCAACTCTCCTTTCTCACAATAGTAGAGAAAGGGTAACTTAGAGTTACTATTGTACCATTTATAATGCACAATACAATAGGAGCTGTGAGTGATCTCTCCTCTAGTCAAGAAAGCCCAATCACACTGTTTCTTACTATCTGCTAAGGACATGATATTCAGAGTAATGTTAGGGGGATAGACAAGATGACTCATGCCTGTAATCCCAGCACTCTGGGAGGCCAAGGCAGGGGGACTGCTTGAGCTCAGGAGTTCAAGACCAGCCTGAGCAAGAGCGAGACCCCCGTCTCTTCTAAAAAAAAAAAAAAAAAAAAAATAGAAAAACTAGCTGGGCATCATAGCAAGTGCCTGTAGTCCCAGGTACTCAGGAGGCTGAAGCAGGAGGATCACTTGAGCCCAAGAGTTTAAGGTTACTATGAGCTACAATGATGCCATGGCACTCTACCTAGGGCGACAAAGTGAGATTCTATATAAAAGGGGGAAAAAAAAGAAAGAAAAAAAGAAATAGAATTAAAAAAGTCAGACTTACACATATGCACATAAGAGACTATGATAAGCTGTTAGAGGCGGGTAATCCAATCCCCAGTACTGTAAATTGTTATCACTGCTGTTAAAATACCTGAAAAAAAGAAAAAAGCACCATTCTTTCAACTAATATTCAAGAAGCAGACTTCTAATTGAATTTCTCATCTCATTTATTTAATAATAATTAAGCTATGACAACAAACACAAACAGAACTGTCCCAGGCAAACTGAAACTTATTGTCCTTCTATTATTAGTAGATTTAACCAATGACTAATACTCATACAATAAAAGATATACAACAACAACAAAAAAAAATTTTGTACCTATGCTGGACACAGTGCCTCACGCCTGTAATCCCAGCACTTGGGAGGCTAAGATAGGTGGATTGCCTGAGTTCACAGATTTGAGACCAGCCTGAGCAAGAGCGAGACCCCCTCTCTAAAAAATAGCCGGGTTTTGTGGTGGGCACCTATAGTCCTAGCTACTCAGGAGGCTGAGGCAAGAGAATCACTTAGAAGCCCACAATTAGAGGTTGCTGTGAGCTATGACGCCACAGCTCTCTACCCAAGGCAACAAAGTGAGACTCTATCTTAAAAAAAGAAAATAAATAAAAATTATGTTGACATAAACATTTTTCTTTATCATACCCTTTAGAATTGACAGCTTCTTCCACCCAATTTATTTTCTCAGTCATAAGAATACTTTGTAATATTACAGTCCAAACTGCATAACCCACAAGTAGCCACTGTTCATAAACCTGTTTCAACAAGTCATAATCTTGTACTTTTGCAGGTAAAAGAAATTTTTTTAAGTTAGCATTCAACATGATCCCATTAAACCTATTATTCATCTTTGGAAAGTCTGTTCTTTGTAGTATCAGTTACATGAAGTACAGATCTGTATGCAAGGGATGGAAATTAACAAAATGATCAAGCCAGGCTGGTCAGCCAAGAGGTCTGGGCAGAGGGCATTGCGGTGTGGAGCCCTCTGTGCTGTTGTCCCTACAGTAGGAACACCCACGTGAACAGTGCGGGGCTCTGTGTCTGGAATGAAGAAGCGGCATGTCCAAGAACCTCTACGTCACTTACAGCCCCTTTTGACAGCTTGAGTCTGGGAAACTGGACAAAATAAACAGCAGAGCCAAAAGGTCCACTTCTCTAGAGAGAGGAGCCTGAAGACAGGTACTAACTGTGCTGATCCCAAATTTATGTCACTACAGGGCACATTAGCATAAAGCTTTATTGTCCTCGCCTCATGAAGTTCTGGAATCATTGAGTTAAACAAGTAAAGCTGTTAAATCAGAGCCTGACACAAAGTAAGTGCTCAAGAGAAGTTCCGAATGGCCTCTAGTCACAGAATTATTGGAATGGACACAGCAATAGAAAACCATCAAGTAATTTAAGAATCACATTTGCACCAATACAACTTGATTTGGTTTTCAGCTTCTTACAAGACCAAATCTACTTTTCATTTGCTTTAACCTTGGGATCTACTGAAGCTAAATACCTGAGGCACTACTGACAGGGAGCTGTGGATGTAAAGATACACACTAACAATAAAGATACACGGTAACAATAAAGATATGCACTAACAACAAAGATACAGAGTAACAACAAAGATACACACTAACAATAGATACACAGTAACAACAAAGATACACACTAACAATAGATACACAGTAACAACAAAGATACCACTAACAACAAAGATACACACTAACAATAAAGATACACAGTAACAATAAAGATATGCACTAACAACAAAGATATGCACTAACAGTAAAGATACACACTAACAACAAAGATACACACTAACAATAAAGATACACAGTAACAACAAAGATACACACCAACAATAAAGATAACCACTAACAACAAAGTCATTGCTGAGGCACTGACAGCCAGCTGTACGCAGGCAAAGATACAAACTAACAATAAGGATACACACTAATAATAAAGATACACACTAAAAACAAAGATACACACTAACTAATAAAGTCACTGGCTCAATTAGGACAGAATGGTCAGGTCAGCAACCGTGCTCCTGTTCCTACTGACTCATAAATAAGAAGAGGCATAGAAATGTTTCAAGTAAAGGATCAAAAGCAATCAGTAGAAACAAAGCAACTATTTGATGTTCTACTTTAGATACACCTAAAAAGTTGTTTAAGTGCTATTTATACATTGAAAGGTATCTTCCCACTGAGTTCTCATGGAATCTCAACTGATGCTTTTCAGTCAAAAAACGGCTGCCACACAAATTATAAAATTATACGCAAGAGTATTATCACAAACTCCAAAATATAATTTTTTTCTAACATATAATCCACGGAATCATTATGAGTATTTTTGCCTTAAGAAAAAAATTTGGGGGTGGCGCCTATGACTCAGTGAGTGGGGCACCGACCCCATATAGTGAGGGTAGCAGGTTCAAGGCTGGCCCCAGCCAAACTGCAACCAAAAATAGCCGGGCGTTGTAGTGGGCGCCTGTAGTCCCAGCTACTTGGGAGGCTGAGGCAGGAGAATCGCTTAAGCCCAAGAGTTGGAAGTTGCTGTGAGCTGTGACTCCACGGCACCCTACCAAGAACAATAAAGTAAGACTCTGTCTCTAAAAAAAAAAAAAAAAAAACCCTTTCCCCCCATTAAAAAAATTTTTTTTGTATCTATGAAACACTTTCAAAGTTACGGAAAAGTTACAAAATAGTTTGAAGAAATTTTGTACCACATGTAAAAAGCTTTATGAAACAGACAACCTTATGGGAGGCTGAGGTGGATAGGTTGCTTGAGCTTATGAGTTCAAAACTGAGCAAGAACAGGACCCCTGTCTCAACAATAGAAAAACTGAGGCAAGAGGATCACTTGAGCTCAAGAGTTAGAGGTTGCTGTGAGCTATGATGACACCAGGGCCCTCTACCCAGGGCAACAGCTTGAGATTCTGTCTCCAAAAAAAACCCCAAATAGCAACATAAAAAAATTCAAAGACAAGAAAAAACCTGAAGATATTTATTTCCTACGTCTACACATACAGAGGAGAAAAATCATCACAGTGCAGTAGACATGAGCGAGGTCATCCCCATGACACCACCGTCTCCTGGGGCTCAGGTCCTTGAGTGTGTGCAGCCACCCCCCTACTCGATTGTGGGCAAGACCTGTGACTTGCTTCTAACCAATACAATATGGCAAATGTGATACAATGTCACTTTTATTCTTATGTTTTATGTAAATTTTAAAATTCTATCTTGCTGGTATTTATGCTAGACAGTCTTCACTGACTTTGAAGAAACAGGCTGTCATGTTTTAGTTTGTGGACATGTTGAAGAAGCCACATGGAAAGAAAATGTGAGGGTACTCTGGGAGTTGAAGGTGGTCCCAGTAAGAAACCGAAATCCTCACTTTGCAGATGTCAGGAAATTAACTCTGCCCACCACCTGAGGGAGCCTGGAATGGATGCTTCATAGACAGAATAATAAATCTGCAGCCCAACCAACACCTGGATTACAGCCTTTTAAGACTCTTAGCAGAATATGTGGCCAAGCTGTGCCCAGACTTCTCATCTAAACAAATTGCAAGGCTGGCACAGAAGTTCATGCCTGGAATCCCAACACTTTGCAAGGCCAAGCAAGGAGGATTTCCTGAGCTCAGGAGTTCAAGATCAGCCTGAACAAGAGCAAGGCCCCCGTCTCTACTAAAAATAGAAAAACTAGCTGGGTCTCATGGTGAGCACCTGTAGTCCCCACAGGAGGCTGAGGCCCAAGGATCGCTTGAGCCCAAGAGTTTGAGGTAGCTGTAAGCTATGACAGTATGGCACTCTACTGAGGCCAAAGAGTGACATTCTGTCTCAAGAAAAAAAATTTTAAATAAAAATCACATAAATTATTACAAAAAAGATAATGCATTAGAAATACGAGGGAAAGAAATGAACAAGCAATCCTGAAAAGAAATATACTGATTAATGAATATAAAAGATACTCAATATCACAAGTACTTAGGAAATGCCTGATATTATTAAGTAATGGTGAGGGTAAGTAGAAAGAACTATTCTGGTGTTAGTCTCCATTAAAACTGTCTACTTTAGGCTTGGTGCCTGTGGCT